>JAIPRK010000599.1:0-166993 GCA_025469195.1 Chaitophorus viminalis
CTTATCCAGTACTCGTTTTCGTGGTCAGTTAAGAAAATAAAATAACACTCGCCCAGGTAGATTAAATTCATACTCGAACATCCAGTACTCGTTTTCGTGGTCAGGTGTTCGAGCGTAAAACGACCTCTTAGAGAGGTAGAGTGTGAAATCTGAGGGATTTTATTTAATAAAACTTCTGCGCAGTACTCGTTTTCGTGGTCACCAGAAGAAGAATTAAATATATCTTTTACAACAGGTCTTACACCTACTAATTCTAGGTCGGGGAATTGGTCTACTGAAAAATATCTGTTTTATACGTTAAGCCTTTGCATGGCGTATACGACACTGCAGTACAATACAATACAATACAAAGATACGAAAATTGCGAATTTATTTTCAGACCACGACCGAAGTAATTCGATATTTATTAAAACACACTCACCTCCGAATACAATATTCCCGGTAAACTTGACCCGATAATAATATATAGGTAAATATGTACGTATTAGAATAAATTAATATATATTTTTTTTTATTTTCAACGCTGTCGTCACTGAATAATCTGCGACGCAAGAACAGTATTTATTATCATGCGATTTGCATTGAACAACATCTTACATCCACCATATATTCAATCAGCGGGGTCGAAGTGAACGGCACGGTGATATTATATATTTATACGCGAACAATAGTGTTGAACATTTTTACTCACTCAAAATTATATACAGTTGAACCCGTATATTTGTAACTATTGTAAGAATTTATATTCGATTTTTATAAAAACTTTTTTCCATACATTGTTGATATTGCGGATTTAAGTAGACTTAAGTGGTTAAGATCGTTTACGAATGAAATATTAATAGTACCTACTTAATGATTTGGACAGGAAGAGGAAACCTCGCAAAAAATAGACAAATGCACGTTCTAGTAATTTTAAATTTAATAAGTATAAGGTATGACCACTACACACACACATACTGCCATTTGCTAATATTATACTTGGAGTTATAACAACACGTGGTTGTCGGCACGTCTCAAAGGTCAATGCGAACAAATACAATTATTATTTAATTTACCTATCGAACAATTCAAGATTTCTGACGATAATGCCGAGTTACTTTTTTCTTGCTTAATTTTCTACAAAGAAAACCCAAACCTACATTATTTTATAAACAGCATTTATAATATGTTGTTCAGTACAGAAAAAAAAACACCTTTTAATTCTAAACAACATTAATAATTATCTGGGTAAATAGGCGATTACTATTATTCTATAGTCTTATTATTCGAGGAACAGACACCGGATACGTTTGAATTAAATAAATTAGACTTTTCGAAATGAAAAATTTAACTTAAAATATTTTGTTGTAATGTAATGTAGCGTTCACGACTTCACGAGCGGATAACGCATTGAAATGTTTTTAATGGCAATATTTTTCATGATCCCGTAACCATATAAATCGTTATCGACAAATAATTGCAGTATTGTTTCAATTGTAATAAAAATTACCTATATACATAATAATTAATAAGTTTTCAATACCATTTTACCGCTGCAGACTATAATAATTTGTATTATAGGAAATTAATATTTTTCTGTGATAGTTGAACCTTATTTGGCAGTTGAATTTTTTATGATATCTATACCTCTCAACCATGGCAGGTCAATTACCACAGTTGTAGTTTTTTTTTTTTTTTTGTTGTTGTTGAAATTATCGCGTTCATTGTTTAAATTCCCGGAAAATGTATCTTAAATGTAGATAAAGAGTATCAAATAGGATAAGTTATTTGGTTATAACTTAATACTATATTCTATAATATAAATATCATTGCACCTATTTGTTGAATGATATTGGTACACTCTATATCTCCGTTCCATCACCACCAATCACCACAGATCATTGGCGACCGTGGCCAAAATGTACTTACTGCAGAAAGTGTACTGATCTATATATTGCATAATTACATAAATACCTGCGCAGTATCTACCAACTAATATTATTTTCTAGGCTTCTGGAAACATCTCTCGTCACGTTGAGATATCTGCATCTGTATATATATAATCAGTGGTTGATAATCTGAACTATTAATACATTCTCGTTTCGATCGCGACATACAAGGGAAATTGAAAAACGATTTGAAGACCAGCTGCATTTGCACAAACCCATCGATGTAATATTTTCGAACTTCTTACAACTACTGCAGTTCAGTATAGATAAAAATATCATTAGCTCATCGTGGGTAAAAACGACATATATATTCGTCTAATAAATCGCACAATATATTATAATAGTATTATACTCCACACGAAACTGAATATACGTTAGTAGGATTTACGCAGGGGCCTCTAACCCTCGACCCGTCGAGCTTTTCTAACTGGCCCACCAAACTAACTGATGTTTTGAAAATTTAACGATATTTTTAAATTAATAATTTCTTATTTAAAAAATAATTTTTCAAGTTATAAATAATAGATTACATTTTGTTCTTAACAATTATATTAAAATACAGTAGAAAATAATAAAATATTAATAATATAATTGTTGTCCACCTTCGATTAAATGTTGTGTCCATGTATCTCTAAAGCAATTTCGGCCCTGCGATTACGAAGTAAATCTCAGATTTGGCTCAACGTAAAAAAGACCGAAAACGCGATAATTTCTATATCGTCTGCCCTGTCAATATAATATGAACGTCGTACATATAGGTATAATGCAAATACGTGCATTATCCGGACATCGTACACGAATGTGCAATGTTTTCTGTTCCACTCGTTGCAACATATGCGTTATATACGATGCCCGGCTCGCGTGTGTACGTGAAACGTTTAATTTTTTTCGATTTATCCTTTGCGTGAGGTCGTGGTCAGGCACTGGGCGGTGGCGTACACCCACTTGAACGAGCGAGTAAAAGAAAATAAAAAAAGCCAAGGGAACGCAGACACGTTTATTAATTCGACATTATTCGATGACAAGTAGTTATTATATCGCAGACCGTGGCTACACCTTGAGGTCTAATTATTGCGATTGCACGCCTCATTGTGCGCGACTGCTGCAGTCCACAATCATACACAGTATACATGCGCATGCCAACATTATGATATAGGGGCGGGAACCTTGTCCTTCTGATTCCGAGGCCCTATACGAGATCTCGTCGGCTCTTTGCGGTTATTTAATTAAATTAATACACCAGTATGAATGTATGTATATTTTAATGTAAACGCGTTCGCGAGCTGTACTGCGCAGAAGTTAAACGTTTTCGCGAGTATAGGTTCTGTACCCTGTGCGTACTAAAATGTAATATAATAGTATCATGAATACACATAAATATTATTGATACCTTAAAATATCAAATGTGCTAAACGCCAATACTATGCATTACAAATTACAATATATCTATGTAGGTAGAGTTACTGCAGTATCATCCTCGTGCGTGTACACGTCGTTATACAAACTCGTACAGTCATACCGCGGTGTATATGTTACGGTAAAAATACGAATACCGGTAAAATCTAGGACTTACCAGTAAATCTTATGTTTCGTCGACTGCTGTCGGTAAATGTCCGAATTGTTGTCTAATTTTTTCTAAACATTCACACCTTATTTAGTGTTTTTATCATTTTTCGATACGACAACATTATTTAAAAGTTCGTAAGACCGTGTTTTTAAGTGGTCTATTAAATATTAGATACTATTCACTATGCGCGCGTGGTTGTAAAACAAATTAGTCTACTCAGTCTATTCTATCAGTCTATTCCGTTTCAAACTAAATTGTATGTACAATACAGTGTTAAGTTAACTAAACACCATGTTGTACATTTATATATGAATAACTTTTATCACATCATTAAGGCAAGTATACCTTATTATAGGTATCTTTTTGACTAATTTATTGATTGTATGAGTAAGTACACGTGTCAAGGTGTTTCACTATCATGTAATAAAGTTGCAATTATAATTCCCAAAGTTGATCACAGTAAAATTCTAAATTTACACAATTGTTTCAATTTTAACAGTACCTAATATTAATAATTAAAAAAAAAAAAATTATCACAATATATTTATTGTAATTAAAATTACAATAATTATTATAATAATAATTTCGACTTTTGTAAAAAAAAAAATTGCACACAATTTCGGACTTCTACTAACACTGATTGTTTATCCTAAGATCTACCAAATCTCTTTTGTAGAAGTCCGAACTACTAAAATCATTCGGGCTTTGACCAAATTATTTTGTGTATCCTTGGTTTTACCGAGATCAAACGGTAAAAGTCCAAAGTTTGGACATTTACCGACATCAGTTGACAGTCAGTGAAACCTAGCATTTATCGGTAAATCTTAGGTTTTATCGATATACCGTAACATATATATATATATATATATATGTATATATACCGTTTATAATACCGTTTTTATTATCATCAAATGTTAATTCAGTTGTACAAGTTTTTATTTTATCCACGTACATGAGCCAAAGGGCTGCGGACCGAGAAAGGCAAGTCTGCGTTCGCTGTAGCTATAATATATACTATCCGGATCAAAACGTTTATTATTGCTCTGAACACAACACCTGTTCTGTTTGGATACAGTTGTCACATGTAATTTAAAAAATAATAAAGACGTATAATAAAATATTTTCTACACGTGCGACCGAAACACATACCTTAATAATAATAATAATAATAATAATAATAAGTAGGTACGCCGTAAACTGCATTTAGTGGACGCGAGTGCAAGTACACCGTCGCATTGGTATAAATGAATACCTATATTATGAAATACAATTTTTGGTCCGTAAATCGACCGTATTTTGTACTCACAAATTATACAAGTACGTATAATAGCAATAGCGAACACATGGACTTTGATGTTGTTTGAACAGTGAACACAATTTATTTCCATTGTATATAACAACATTTATTCGCGTATACTACATTATGTTAATTGAACAGGCCAAAATGAAACGACATTTACAAAACTTCATGCAGAATACATCATATTCTAGGTATAATATATTATTATACTGATCGCATTGATTACGTGTGAATAATACAACGACACATTTTGTATTAATAACATATATGCACTGCTAAGGCGTTATTTTAAAATGTAGAAATCTACATGAATGAATTATTGGCATCAGTTTATATGCTGTTTAATAAACTGTGCACATTAGGGTTTTAAAACGCGTGCCCAAAGTAATATATTATGCAACCACACTTTTTGGCTTTCTTACTAATGCTTGGATTAAAATAGAATGATTTCATATAACAATGCGGTTGCTATTCTAAATTTTCATTTACAAAAAATAATTTGATCATAAAACGACGATAACGCTGTTTAATCACTTTAAACTTTCTCAAGTTTTTATCTGAAACTTATAAGCCCAAAGTTAAAGAGAAAACACGCTTTTATTTAAAAAAAAATCTGTCTTAAAAAGTCTGGATATTTAACGAGAAACAATATTTGTATAAAATAATTCAAAAATAATAATATTGTTGCTACAATAAAAAGTATATCCAAAATAGAAATAATAACCACTTGTTAATATTATAAGACAATACAATTATTATGTATACTTTTTGAGTTGTTACATTAATTAACTGAAAACTACACGCTGTATTACGACACAACTGATACAAGATAACAAAGTGTTGTAATAATGACGTTATATACATATTATATATAAATAGCTCTTATATAGTATAGTGCACTTTAGTATATTATACGCAATTTTCGGTTCTGCTAAAAATGTACACAAATATTATATATATAATATTTTAATTGAGCTGGTAATTGGAATAATAAATAGGTTGTTTTTATGATCGAATATGGTTTGCTTAGGTACGTTATAGCTGACTTTGTGTATAATATAATATTTTTTATAAACATAACCTTTTCCGGTGACTTTAACGCAAAAGTACTGTTGAGCGCATTTAAACTGTCAACTAGTATTTTCAATAACTGCAGCTTATAACAAGCATGGGCGTACTCAAGAGAGTGGGGTTCCTAAGTCCCCTAAGGTTCAATCCTCCTCCCCCATGACCTATGAAATTGTAAATATTAATTTTTTTATATAATTATATTTCTTATTTTTTATGTGTATGACATACTAATAATAGTAATATCAACTTTCTAAAAATAAGAACTTTTTTTTATCAGTTCTATTTTTGGATTGTTTGATATTAATTTTAACATGGATAACGCCAGTTTAACTACTATTTACTGACTACCTCGTCACCGCGGTTTATAAGATCCGATGTCTTATTTGATAGTCTGATCCATATCAAAATTATAATTAGTCCTGCATCATATCAAAATATTATATTCCTGTATTGTATTTCTGTATAATATGATTAATGTGTATTGTTTTATACATTTTTTTAAAATAGTTAAAATATCTTCAAATATAATTACTAAGTTGTTCTGCTATTTTTAGTTAACATAAGGCTAAATATATGAACAATTTTAAACATTTTTCGGAATTTAAAGGACGGTATAAGTATATTAGTTTTCAAAAATTCAAAACGAAATGATTTCATCCTGTGGTAATTCGATAATAAATAAAATTGTACAAGATGTAATTCCGAAAAATGCTTTTCTGTATTTATTAACATATAAAATACTGATATTTCAGTAAAAGAATAATAAATGTTGTGTATTTGATATATCTTTGGTGCATCAGAGAAAAATGTTACTAGGTGTGTGAACGTTATTTTAATGTATATAAACATTAATAGTTTATCAGAAAAGAATATTGCATCTTCTATTTTGAATGGTAAATATCTTCTATTGTGATTTGTAACTGATTTATGTTACAAAATCATACATTATTTAATACACGTAAGTAGGTACCTATTTTATTATGGATACATCATACAAAAGATAGAGTTCTCAGTTGTAGATGATATATTTGACTTATTTCATAATAAAAACTAACAAAATATAGTATAATTGATAATTACCCCCCCCCTTTTTCAAATTGTTGAGCACGTCTCTGAAAACAAGTATAGGTCTGCTCATGATATCGTATATACTCGTAGGTACACCAAGTGGATAAACTTTTTTTCGACTAACATGATTTGACTATCTAGATATTGTTAGATTATAAATGTTATTCTGGTAAAACAAGACTATTTACATTATTATACAGACTACCTATATCTGTCCCAAATTACCGTTAAACGTTAGTGGAATTGTAATGGTTTTGAGAAATGTAATGTTTATTTTGATCTATATTTTTTTGTGATTTTTTTTTGTCTTTTAATACAATTATGTTATAAATACATGTATACATTCATATAACGTTCAGCGACGACCTTGTCCGGAATTCACACGCCAATAAATAACGACCGGTGTCAAACTCGATTTGTGCAATTTTCTGTTATACGCGTTTCGTTTGCATGTCCTAGAATCTCATCGCGATGCGCGTGCGAGGAATCCTCGCGATTCCTAGCCGGGCGTTCTCACGCGAAGAATACGTCGAAAAACGTTCAATGAACACGGCTTCGGCATTATACTTACAAATCGGCGTGTATGTCCTGTGGAAAACAGTCGGGAACTTAACTGTATACATCGTTTCAATCGTCCGATAGCGGCTACAATACTCGTCCGAAAATCATCGCCAACGCGTTTTACGTACCAACCTATATGGTATAGTTGTACAACCGCAGCTGCGTATATATGTACACAACCGAGAGACACGAGCATGTAAAATATAACACACAGATTCCTTTTCCGCCGAACGCTGAAATCATACGACAAAAACTTATTTGTTAGTATGAACGTTTTCACGCAGATCCTAATATTATACGAGATGCATAATTCGAACGATACTATATACGGAGTTCGGGGACCGTTTAGAAAATAGCCCATAATGTTACTATAATTTGCATGTGTACAATCGATATTTACCATAGTACAGTTATCGCACAGTTAACTGATCATTTAATGATTTGTATCTTCTTGAGCAATACATATCTTAAAGTAATGTAAAAATAACCATATGAAATCAATACATTCCTTTCAGCTCATCGCCCGATGTTAAATGTCAAAGCCGCAATGGTTACCTTCATTTAATTATTATATTATATAATTTACACAACAGTAATTGTAGGTTAAACTGTTATTATTTATTTCTTAGCCGTAATAATTAAAACAACACGACGACATAATTACATTAAAAATAACTATATACGTGTAATATACGACTCACGTACCTGCTATGGTCTATGTCTTAAGAATAATATTTTCCAATAAACGGACCCTATTATTGACTAAAACTAATAAAATAATATATGCAAATACGTTACTTTTAGTTTTTTCTATTTGAATAAATACTAAAGAATTTGGGTATAAAAAAAACGGGTACACTTTTAAACGAAAACGAACTGATAAAAGGACAACGTGTTAAATGTGTTCAGTGTAAATTATCTGTTTGTTTATTGGTAAGAATATTATGTTTATTTTACTGAAAATGCAATTTAATTTTAATAACTATCAAATATTAAAAATAATACCAAGTGAAGGTTATTACTACGTTTGTATTTCGTAACGACCGGGACCCGTGAAATTATAATAATAGTATTGTTCTAGACTACATTCTCAAACTATTGTGGCCAATTTAAAAAATCTACGAGTAGTACAACGTGCAATAATACCTTTGTATATGATATTATAAACAGAAATTGATATTATTTGAATTATTATCGTAATACGCATGTACAGTTTTTTATTTGTGTACATCACGTCTTGTGTACTTAAATAATAGTTCTTTGTTCTTTACTCAACGTGAGTTTAGTTTAAAATATTATTACTTATAAATATTATAATATCAACATTCAACATAGAAAAAATTGTTAAAAACGATTTTGATAAAATGTAATAATACTATACGCGGTCGTTGTTATAGACAAATGTAAAATAAAAATGTCTAAAAACAGTTTTATTTTAACTATCGAAAATCAATGTATCTGTTGTAATTGAAACATAATTTTCATTTTCATTGCTAATAAAAAAACGTGTAATTCGAGACTTTTTTAATAATAATAATATTTTTTTTTATTCTAGTACAACAAAAATATACATAGTATACATACCTGTGAAATATTACTAGAAATTACTCTACACTGAGGAAAACCTAGTGTCGTAGAGTAATAGCACTTATTAGTTTGTGCCATAATAATAATAATAGTAATTATAAAAATAGAAATAAAATGAAATTTTAATAGCAAAGATAATAAGAAAAGACCAGACACTGTTCTTTTAAAATAGTTGAATATAATAAGAAGTTTGTAAATGGTAAAAATGTAATATATATATAAAAAAAAAAGAACGGATGGGCCTAGCTCTGCTGTGGAGTCCACCTCGTTTATAGGATACGTCATTATTACAGTGGATTTGTTAAATTTGAATGCAATGATAGATATCATTGTATACGAATAACGATTTTGAACGAAGTTAATATGTTTCTCTAAAATGTGTATATAATATAGTATTTTATATTTAAATTGAATTTTAATACAATTTCGTAAAAATTTAAATTTAAAACAGTCATAAAATTTTTTCTTTTAAGTCTGGTAGAATTTTTTTTATATATTTTTGAAGGTAAACTTATGGACAACATAGTATTAAAATTTTGAATCTTAAGTAAAAGCAGAAAAAATTTTATGAATTTTCAACCACAAAATAACTTGCAAATTATCGCGATTTTAACATATTTTATACAAATTTGAATTTTATTGGCTTATAAAAAAAATTTGAGTGAAACCATCTCCGATATTTTTTAGTTACAATAAGTGTAACTTATATTTAATTATTTAATACATTTTTAAGCGTTTTCGGACAGCCAAAAAAACTTTATAGATATTTAAAAAAAAAAACTTATAAAAATCGAAAATTTAAATTGTCTATAAATAAGTCAAAATATGTCAAAATACTTTGAAAACTTAATCATGTATAGAGAACACTAATATAAAGATTTAGGGAAAATTTCAAGTTGTTTCGGTTTTTCATTTTTGAGTTAGAGCATTTTAAAAAAATGTAGTTTGTAAAAACGTGATTTTGCGTAAAATTTCCCGTTTTTTCGTAATTTTTTTAACGTTTTTTTCGATTTTTACAAAAAGTGTTAAAAAAGTTGGATTTTGGACACACCAAAGTACCATCTACATTCACTTTCCTTTCAGAAAAGTTGCTGTATAAGTAAATCAAAGCATTTTTACTGCAAAAAAAGTGGTCGTCAAACACAAGAAAAAAAAAAAAAAAACTCACACATCATTGTAAAATCAATAGATTCCATCACTCCGTTCAGAATCTAAAATTAGTTCTACGATAATCATTAAATATTTTTAGTATACTAAAATATGACTTTTTAATTTATTTTTTAGATTCTGAACAGAGTGATGGAATATATTGATTTTACAATGATGTGTGTTTTTTTTTTTCTTTTGTGTCTGACGACACCTTTTTTGGCAGTAAAAATGCTTCGATTTTCTTAGACAGTTACTTTTCTGAAAGGAAAGTGAATGTAGATGGTATTTGGGCAAGTCAAAAATCCAATTTTTTTAATATTTTTTAATGAAATCGGAAAAAACGAAAAAAAAATTACAAAAGAACGGGAAATTCTACGCAAAATCATGTTTTTACAAAATACATTTTTTTTAAAATGCTCTTACTCAAAAACGAAAAACCGCAACAACTTGAAATTTTCACTAAATCTTTATATTGGCGTTCTCTATATGTGGTTATGTTTTCAAAGTATTTTGACTTATTTATAGACAATTTAAATTTTTGATTATTGTAAAAAAAATTTTTTTTAACATCTATAAAATTTGATTGGCTATCCGAAAACTTTTCGGATATTTAATACAAGATTTAATATAAGTTATACTAATTGTAACTAAAAAATATGGGAGATCGTTTCACTCAAATTTTTTTTTATAAACACATAATATTAAAATTTGTATAAAATATATTAAGATCGCAATAATTTGCAAGTTATTTTGTAGTTTAAAATTCATAAAATTTTTTCTGTTTATAACTAAGGTTCAAAATTTTAACACTAGGTTATTTATAAGCTACTCTTCATAAATCTATAAAAAAACGTTCTACCGGATTTAAAGAAAAAATTTTATAACTGTTTGAAATTTAAATTTTTACGAAATTGCATACTATTGCATTATATTTCTATTTAAATATAAAATACTACATTATTATATACCCATTTTAGACAAACATCTTAACTCCATTCAGAATCGTTATTTGTATACAATGATATCTATTATTGCATTCAAATTTAACAAATCCACTGTAATTATGACCGGTCCTATAAACGAAGTGCACTCCACCCCCAACTGTACAGCAGAGTGAGGCCGTTCTGGTTCTTTTTTAATTTTAATTTAAAATATGAATAATTATAGCAACAAATAATTAAAGACAATGATGTATTTTTGTAAAAACAAATGGTATTTCAAAATCTTTTTTTCTTATATTATATACTTGTTATTTTGGTGTTGAAAAAGTTATTTTTATAAATAAATCATATTGCCTGTTTTTTATATAAATTTTCTATATCAAGTACTCTAAATATTTTAAATAAATTACACGAAGGGAAAGTTTTCGGTTTGCTTAAAATAATTTTTATTAAGTACTTTTGTCTAATTGATAACTTTTTTTTTAAACCAGCATTGCATCCACCCTAAGCTATTAAGCCACTGGGTTATTGATTGAGCCATTGCAAAGTATGTTATTCTTATAAAGTTTTTATTTAATATTTTGTTTTGCTAGCATAAAAAAGTAGGTTAGTTATCTTAGTGTAATAATTATGTTTTCTATAGGAATATTCTATTTTAAATTTTGGTCTATTATTATGCCAAGGTATTTAACGAAAGGATGTTTTATTAATTTTGGATATGTACATGTTGTGGGGTTACAATTTAATTTTTTGTGGATAGTAATCTCGTTTTTTTGAAGTTCTATTCTTATGTCGTTAGAAAAGGCTAAAAATATGGATTTATCATAGTTTATTTTTAAATTATTATTTGAAAACCAATTATCAACCAATGACATATCTGTTTCACATTTTTGCCAAACTGAATCCCAGTTAGAGTTAGAAACATAATGTCCATGTCGTAAGCATAGGAGAAAATTTTCCGTTTATATTTAGATCGCTTAAAGCGGCTACGTATATTATGTAGAGTATCGGGGAAAGAACTGTACCTTGAGGGACTCCATTCTGGATTTGACCTATTTCACTTATTGTGTTACCTATACTCCGACTTGTTGAGTTCTTTGGTTTAAGTACAATTCAAAGATTTTAAAAGCTGTCCCAGTAATACCAAACGAATGTAGACTATTTAACAATATAAAATGTGATATGCTGTCGAAGGCTTTGCTTGAATCTAAAAATATTGTATAACTTGTATCAAAAGATCATATAAGGAATTTTTTTTTGTCACGGAGAAAATGTATAATATATGCGTTAAATTGTTATGATATGAGCACCATGACCACAGTGCTTTAGGGTGCGGAGACTGACGTGTTGATACGAATCCGAGATATAATACAGTATTCGTACTGTAATATTATGTATTATGTAATATTATTTATATTATATTCCACTGTGTCGCTGAAAACTACTAAAAATAATTCATAACCGGCCAGTCGGTGTCCTAAAGTTCATGAACACGTCATTAGACATTTTCACACACGTGCCTTTTTGTTGAGACACGTCGCATATCCTGCCGATAGCACTAGGCGACAAATGGAAAAATTCGAGATTTTTCATATTACTTTTCATTGGCTTACCGTTATAAACCGAATCTTTTTAAGTCTACCGTGAATGCAATATTGTATTGTAAGTGCAATGTGCATGATAATAATATTACGATTGAACAAGAATGTACGAAAATCCAGAACGACCACAAGTCCCGGCGCAAACGATAAGTTTTCACCGACGAGTTTCAAACGAAACGATAAATAATCAGGTAGATAAACACTTATTAATACGTGTGAACGTGTAGTCTATATTATGTGTACATAAAGCGTATTTGTATTTATTTATTTATTTATGTTTACATAGCCAAAGTGTATACACATAGACGGGGGAAAGAAAAACAGAAAGTATTAAATGCATTTTAAATAAACATTTAACACAATAATGCCTACTGAAAAATAAATAAATACGCCAACACGAAAATTAAAAAATAATGTAAAATGATTTGTCGAAAGATATGTAGAATGTAGAGGTTCTCGGAATTACGTAAAATTACCTTTTTATTTTGAGAATGTCAATGTAAACGTATTCGTTCGATTTCTGTTTTTATAGCGATTAACACCTGTCCAACTCAAAGAACGAATACGATATTATTATCGAAATAATTACGTTTACGTAACCTACATTAATAATTATATAAAATTATAATATTCTCGAGTCTGGACCCACAAGTGCACACGTATTTGTATATCGTACATGCGTGTATACCTACGATTAATTTTGTATCTACTAATAAGTGAATCGTTTTCGATTATCCTCTGACGTTCATTCGAATCACTTGCCTTGGTCCTTTTATTCAATGGCCGAGGTACCTATTCCATGATTTAGTCTGTTGACGTTTACAACGTGATTTTTAACGTGTTGACTAAGGCTAATACGAAAACGATTTAACGCGTGCTCGGCTGATAGTATGTAATCAACGATCTCGGAGCAAATACTCGTAAATATGTTTTTGATGGTAAATATGTTTTTCCGTACCTACTTCATTATTTTCCATTCCATCTGATGTTATATTATACTCAAATATCAAATAACTATAAAATCCATGTATCCCCATTTCTACAACAGGCTATTTTAACAATGTGAATATTTTTATAATTCAATATTTCACATATTATATTGTATAATCTTCTCATCAATGCTGCAAGTCATGTAAAACTATAGTCTCTTATTGTGCATTTTATTACAAGTTTTTGTTTTTGTTTTTGTACATTAAATAACCTGTTTTTATCGCGCTAAGGACCTATATAATAATAATGTGTTAATGTACCCGACAACCTCGTACGTTTAAGCCAATCACGCCTTATTCTAAGAATTTTAACATTTTCTATTGTTGATAAATATATGAATTAATTCTTTTTTTTTTGAGGGGACGGAATTGACAGGGATGGGAAAATGACTCGAAAAAAAGAAACCGATAACAAATTACACTATGGCAAATAATTGAATTACAAAATACATAATTGAATTACTTACAATTACAATATTAAAACATGGATAACTATTATAAAATTTAAAAAAAAAGTTGAGAAGAAGTGCTCATGTAGTCATGTCATAATTAATACTACAAAGAAAAGAATAAATATTAAATAAATAGAGAATATCATATATATTGTATAGTAAATAGTAGCTCCAGTGTAGGTAAAATATAAAAACTACTTTAATATTAGACACCATAATTACTATATCCTTTTAAAAAAATCAACTTTCCAAATTGTTCTTAAGATAGCTTATAACTATTGTATTTAAAAACTAAATAAAAAATTATATTATATTAATATTATTTTCATAATAAAATAAAGAACTTCTTTACTCCGTGTTTTTGTCTAAGATATTATGCATTCGTGATATGAAATTGCCCACACAAAACTCCTGTTCATTTACAATAATTATTGTTTTACTGAAAACCGAAAAATATATTTGCTCCGTTCTAAAATAAAGCAATTATTTGCATTCATGCTAACAAGTTGCCTATATTGAACCCCGGTTTATGGATTGTACAACTATAAAATATGAGATAAATATTATTATGTGAGAAATAGATATTTATACGAGTTCGTTCAATAACATTAAACTTTTTTTGACAGCAAATAAAGAGGTAATGCAAAAGTATTTTTTAAATTATTGAGAAATTATTAGGCTTTTTATAATGGTAAAAAAATTCAGGAATATCTCATTCGCGTTCACCACGATTTTATCTATCCAATGTATCCAGACAAAGATCAAAATAGAATAGTGTGCGTTTTCATTTCAATATATCATAATCGATAAAATGTGTTCATTTTTCCAACAAAATCTGGCTATCTGTACCGAATGAATATCTCCTCCATTTTTCGAACGCTCTCATAGCCGCACTGAGGTTGAAACTTTTTTGATCGCAAAACATATTGCAGCGAAGAGTTATTGCGCGTTTTTAGGCACGCTACGGATTTCCAAAAATTTACGTCGTCAGCTCGTGACTATAATATTATTATTCGGGTGATACGAAATCAACTTGCCCACACTAATGATCCGTCACAACGCATGTCATACTATTATACTAAACTCAGCACTTCCCGATGGTTATAGAACGAACTATACGTTGTGTATGTTCGGCTCGAAAAAAAATACGTCCTGTATTCTGAAGCCTTAAAAAATATACATCATAATAATATGCCAAAGGCTTAAAAATCTATTTGTACTCATCAGCATATGACTGTTATATAACGCCGTTAAGTGAAGTTGTCGCCCGTATTGTTAGTATTAATATATTGGACAAGCCAACGAAAATATTATGGTGTTTATAAATTTTGAAGAAACACAGTAATCGATGGCCTTTCCTATTTTTCTTTTTTTCTTTTGCTTTGCTTAGATGTGGACATAAAAACGTAATTTATGTATAATGTATAGAAACACGAAATCTACTACATCATAATAATATATTATACTCGTGTATTTACAAATTTGTATATATATTTTATTTAACAGGGCTTGAAATCAATTTCAAAATCGATAAAAATCGTTAAAATTCTTGTAAAAAATCAAAATTTAAATCAGTATCGATATTTTCGAAAATTGATATTCAAAAGTTTAAATAAAATCGAAAAAATATATTATCGTTAATTTATATTAAAATGATAATCGGTTTTATTTACAAATCAGTTCTGCTACGGTAGCCGTCCGATACACACGTATGTTATCATCATCGTCGTCGTGTTTTGCCTGCCAATTAGTGCTTTAATTAAATAACGTGTTCAATATTTTAAATATTAACGTAGTAATATACTAATTTCTTCAATGTCATTTGTACTACATGTACATATACATAAACAAAAATAACATATTTTTTATTTTACTTTTTTTTTTTCGCTTATTCGTACAGTCGTACAAATCAATATTACTTTATATAGTTTTAAAATAATTATTTTCATTAATTGTCTAATTGTTGTTCTATTACGCAACACACCGATCGGCGTTTTCTTATCTGCGGTCCGTCTTCGACGGCCCGACTAATCTGATTAATCACTTATATATCCATCAGAATTTCTACGACTAAGAACAACAATAATAACATTGATTTGCCCCTGATCAACAAAAACGCAAAACCAAAACTCAATGTAAATACAAATTTAAATAATAATAATCACAAGGCTTCGCCTAACGTCACACCAACGAGTGATTGGTCAACTCAAAAGAAAAGAAATCACTCCAACTCCTCATATGCTAATCCTGAATCATCAACATCTCCACAAGAGGGCCCTCCTAAAACTAAAAAAAAATTATTTTTTTTACGAAAAATTACTATGAAGTTCTCAGCTCAACGGAACAATCGGTAGAACCTCCCACTGAAGATCCGCAGTGTACAACTCTCGAACCAGACGCACCTTTATCTATCAAACCTTCCCCTTCTATATTCATAAAACACGTCCGCGATTTTCCTGAATTATGCACCGAACTATGCAAGTTAATTGGTGTTTATCATTTTCACTGCAAGTCAACGCCAGATCAATTAAAAATCCAAACAACGACTCCTGAAACATACAGAACGCTAGTCAAGTTTTTAAGAAATGAAAAAGCACAATTTCACATGTTTCAATTAAAAGAGGATAAACCAACACGCGTAGTCCACACTAATTTTTCTCTCAAACATGGATTTTGCCCGTCTATCACAGTTGACAATATACCTATTTCTATGTCCAACTCAGTAAAATATCTTGGCACCATACTTGATAAAAGGCTAACTTGGAGCCAATACATCAAATCAAAAAGATTAATTTTAAACTCTCGCTCCCGTTCACTCAAATATTTAATTACGAATAATAAATGGTCAAGTATAAAAACTAAATTATTAATTTACAAATCATTGATAAAGCCTATATAGACATATAAACTACAGTTTTGGGGCACTGCCAAAAAACGAACCTAAACAAAATTCAAGCCTATCAAAATATAATACTAAGAAAAATCACAAACGCCCAACCCTATATATCTAATTTTACACTTCATAAGGACTTTCGAATGAAAACTATAGAAGAAGAATCTGTAATGTTCTATAAACGTTTCTTTTCACGCCTAAACAACCACGAAAATCCACAGATACAAAGCCTAAACTCCTTAACGCTCCCTGAAAACCCTCGCAGGAGGCTAAAAAGAAGATAGTGCAGAGACCTCTTAAATTAAAAGTTAAAAAAAAATATAAATAAATAAATAAATAAATAAATAAAAATTTGCACCTTACCTACTCTTATTAATAAAATGCCAGCTCCTCTTACTCCTACCTCCAAACGTTTCAATTTAAGGGGTTACTACTGGGTGACTTCTTAATCAAGATTATTCATGTTTAACTTCTCTTTTTATATGTACTTATTGTGTTACATAGTATAGATTGTATATTATCTCTAAAAAAAAAAAAAAAAAATTTACAAATTGATTTTGAATTTAAAATAATAATTATTATTCAATAATAACCAATGCCCAACATTATATTGTATTATGACATGTTTTAAATGAATGTATATTAATTAATATTATGTATATATAGGTACATTTAAAAATGATCCTATTCATGGGTAAAATGGTAACTACTTACTAATATTTCGTAATTCATTTTCTTAAAATAGCTATACCGGTATAATAAATAATCCGCGCATTCGTTTTGTTGTGAAAAGTTTTATATTTTTATTTTTATATAGGTACACAGTTGAATTATTATCTAATCTATTTTTCCATTACTGTGAACGATGTTGTTGGTATTCCATAGAGTTTATTTATATTTAATAGCTCTCGTGAAAGGAGCTAGTCAATATCAGATTATCAATACTTTCCTATAATAATATTTCCAAAATTAATACGTTGAAATGTAAAAGTAAAATAGAATTATTATTATAGGTCAGATCAAATCAAAATTGGAAATAATACAGCTATATTGAAATCATATTAAATGTAAATGTGAAATCCAAAGTAAAAAATAAAAAAATGTAATTCTTTAAATTTAAATACAAATCAAATATCAATTAAATCAATATTTTGCAATAATATTAAAATCATATTATCTTAATATCGATATATAAATAAAAAAAAACTAATACCAATAATTAAAATTAAAATTAACATCGAAAAAAACCAATATTGATATTTAAAATTAAAATTAAAATCGAAAAAAACTAATTTGATAATAATTTTTATGGGTCGCTTTAATTTTTAATATATGTATATATAATATAAGGGCTTGAAATCGAAATAAAATAATTCAATTTTAATTAAAATTTTAATTAAAAACGACTTTCAGTTCACGATGACCCACAGTTTGGTAACCTCTGGTATTTACTGTTTTTTTTTTTTTTTTTGAATTGAAAATTCGAAAGTCAAAATATATTATGAAGCACATCATGAACTAAGGTGGCAACGAATAAACACACAAATTAAAAAAAAAGAAATTAAAATACTCCACGTTTCGTTTCAGTACCCTCATACAAGTGGATCTTTATAGGACACCCACCCTTTGTGTACAAGTCACCCAAGATTTGTCGTTTAGACCTTGAACCATCGCACAACGGGGGTTTTTTTCAGTCGGCACGTCGTGACGGTACTCGTACAGATAATAATAACAATTATTTCTTACCAAGAAAATATTTTTAATTTTTTTATTTTACCGTTGGAATTTTGAATTGACTTAACGACGGAAACAAACAAAAATTATTTTCGTTATTACTTATTACAGTATAGTTATAAATTGTATACACTATAGCGTGTGCATACAAATTGACCGGTTAACGTTATTATTTATAAATTATTTTACTATTATTCGCTATGTATAATAATGCGCAGTTTGATCTCATGACTTTTAATTTCTCAATTTCGGTGTGTTCTATTTACATGAAGTATCCGGTTATGATGTTTGGTGGAAACATGGTGACCAATTTTCATCTGAACATTACAATATTAATACTTGTTTCAAAAACAAACAATTTATATTGTTTTTTCCTGCTCGACCAATATGGCTACAGAATATATTTCAATTTGGCTTATTAATATTAGATGCATATAATTTTCAATGTAGATAAATTTAATTGTAAACGCTCCAAATTGACCTACCAGTGAAACGTATTAAAATTAGAAGTATAAGTACATTCTCATGATTTCGTTATTACAATTGAAAATTTAGATGGAATATTGATTAATTTTAAATGAATAAAACATATTTATTTAAAGTCAACTCAATTGCAGAAATAAAAATTGCACAATACAATCCTCAAATATGTATATTAAATTTTTCGTCAGTGAAACATGAAAAATATTTACAAAATACAAAATAGTATATTTTTCTTCTTTTAAATGTTAACCACTGGTTAATGTTTAAAACGAATTCTGTTTAGAGTATTTAAGATAAATAAAGATTAAACAGTTCACTCGAAAAACATTTTTTTATTTGACGAGGTTAACCTTGATTCCAGATTACACGTTATACATTGAGTCCACTATCATAAAATATCACCTTTAACCTCTGTAGGTACCCATTTCATTTTTATTCAATTCACGATAATTCAAATTTCAAAATTCCAATACACATTCTCAGAATATATTTTAATTTTAATTAGTCGTTTTAATCGATCGATTTTTCTTTTCTCCCCTTCAGATTTGAGTTATCATGGCTTATCTTTATGCTTCAAAGTGTTTTACAAGAACTTCTATAATTGCTATATCATATGTGCAGTTGATGATGCAATATTTCTTTTATTATTCACTCTCATACCCAATTAAAGATAACATTTATAGATTTTGTATAGATTTAAAAAAATTAAAGTGAACGTTTGAATAAAAATGAACGGCAATATAATTTTTGTAAAATATTAAGATTACAATTTGATAATGCTTATGTTTCAAATATTTAATAATTTGTTATTTTACATAAAATTAATATTATACTAATTTATTATAATTTATCGATTTTGTAATCGAACAGTTACTGCTTATTGTTGAATTTGTTTTAACAAATGTTTAATACAGTTATTATAAGGAGATGAAATAAAAATACTTTGAATTCCTATTACGAATGATTACTATACGATGTAGTACATACCTACTTACATTGGTACACATGTTTTGGCAGTACCTTTTAAGAGTATGTGATGAATTTTGGATATAATGTTAGTCCGCTTAATCTGAAAAAGTCATGTAGTGTCACGTAGGTACCTACACTGGCGCCTGTAGATACTATCGTCTGTCGTATATAATAAGTTATAATAAGTAATATGTTTGTTTCCTATAGGAATAATGAACATTGTGAGTCGATATATTCTATTATATCTAAAAGAAGACCTTTCACGCGTCCTGATGTCGCGTCGCGTCGTCGAGTTCAACATAAATAAATCTCTTTGTATAGTATGTATAGTTACTTTTATTGCACGCGGGGGTAGGTTTTTATCTTTAAGATGTGCTGCGGCGCATGAGTGTTATTCAATTGTTGAAATTATTGAACAACTGCAACATGTTTCGTTATTTTGTTCTGACCCAGTATAGTGTTCATACCAGGGACTGAAACCGTACCGAAAAGAACCGGTTTTGGAATCAGAACCCTTTGAATATTGGGAACCGGAACCTCACCGGAACCCTTAATAAGATTTATTTTAAAACCGGAACCTCACCGGAACCCTTAATAAGATTTATTTTAAAACCGGAACCTCACCGGAACCCTCAATAAGATTTATTTTAAAACCGGAACCTCACCGGAACCCTTAATAAGATTTATTTAAAAACCGGAATCTCACCGGAACCCATACTTTTTTGTAAAGGTTTTCTACGGTTAATTTCGGTTTTGTTATAATTCCTTTAATTTTTTTTTTTAAATCTATCATTGGTAAATGGTATGTAATAAGAACTAAACAAATACGTAGATCTATTGTTATTATTATCAAGGGGATTCTGAGGATTAAATAATATTCAAAAATGAATCATTCTATATTTATATTTTGTATGTAATATGTAATAACTGATAAATGATTATATAATAGGAATTCCCAACAGAAATAAAAGTCTTTATTAACTGCATAATATTATTATGTACCTATAGAGTATAGATATATTCTATAATCTACTAGCTGACTAGCTAGATTTACCACTATAACATGTAATTCTGAAAATATGGTTTATGTTTATAAATAACTAGTGTTTATATTATACTATCGTTATTTGACGTACCTACAGCACTCCTCGTCTCTGAACCGTATACGCGTTTCTGTAACTACGTTGTGCTTGTTACAAATTGTTAACTGTTGGTTGTTAGTAATTGTAACTGTCTTATATCGATTTTGTATATAAGAAAATGATAAAATATTTTTAATTGTTTGCACTATTAAAGAAAAGTATTCAAAATTGTTTTTATATTCATATTGATATTTTACAGATTTTAATAAAATAGGTAATGCACATATTTATAATTATTATAATATATCTTATATCAACGAGGTAAATTATTTAAAGTAATCAGATTAAAATCCTGTGAAAGTGGAACAGTTCTACTTTCCAATCTACAATTTACGGAAATCTGACTGAAAGTTCCTATAGTCTAAGAAATTATAGTTAGTGGTAACTGGTAATAAAAGAAAACACTAAAAATACAAACTATCGAATCCCGAATAATAGGTAAATGATAGATAACAAATAGCAATTAATATATAAACTATAAAATATATAACAAAAAATATCGTGCATTAAGTGACAGTGATGAGTAATTTTTATTACTTATTTAGTCCTCTTAGTTCTAAATAATTGGTAGAATATCTGGTAGAAAATTGGTATTGAACCACTCTATTAACGTCAATGAAAAGTAACTAACATTTTTTACTAAATTATTAAACCAAAATATAAAACTAAGTTTTTATTTTTTTAAAGCCGAAAAGAAACCGAAACCTTAATTTTAGTATTTTTAAGAACCGAACCGGAACCGGAATCGAAATTCTGGATTTAAAAAAAAACCGAAAAGAAACCGAAACCGAAATTTTAGTATTTTTAAGAACCGAAAAGAAACCGAAACCTAAATTTTAGGTTTTTTAAGAACCTATCCAGAACCGGAACCGTAAAAATCATTAAGGTTCCAGTCCCTGGTTCATACACACGAATACACTGTATACACGCCGGAACGTCTGGTTCCACGAATACCAAGTCACCATTGGTAGTGTCCACTCTGGAGGGTAATCAAACAAAGCAATATTCACTTGGGATATTCCTTCTCATCTACCTACTCGACTGTTCGTTCGATTTTCCCCGTACGCGCATTTATCCCATCGTTTTCGTGGTTGGGAACGTCTTTAATTATTCGGAACCCGGACGAACCTGGGAACCTCGAATATGAAAGCTTCTAAAGGTCCCAAAATAAAATACATTTCTTGTATTGGTCGTTAATTCGGAGTATTCTAAAAAAAAACAACAACACGTCTTGTAAAAATATTAATATTATAATATTGCTGATCAATTCTAGCAATAATTACGTTTCAATTTATTGGTACTGTGAGTTTGTTAAGTTTTCGTTTAAAGGTAAATTTGCATAAGCGATGATTATAAATTTTCATTTGTCCACAATTGAATCGATTAATTGAATTCTTCTAAAATATTTTACTACACAACAAAATTAACTTAGTATGCGTGCGTAACCTCTTAGTTTATTTCAATTAAAATGTTATCGCCAAATTGCAATATTTATTACATTTCATTAGGTATAATGAAATATAATTCTGTATAATACATATTATGTTTTGTGTACTAATTTAATATATCTTAATAATGTATAATACCGTACTGGCCTATAGGCTCATAAAGGCGTTTACTACATGTAAACAATATGGTACTACACATCATATTTCATTACGGGGAAATAATTGTGACGGTAACTTTCCACGGTATAGTCCCCTTATAATAATAGTTCTTAATCATGATCTTTATTTTAAATTTATTATAATATTAACATGGCACAATGATATATTTAGATCGGAGTTGCCTCGATATGTGTCCAAGCCAGAAAAGGAACCACACGATTCCCATTATAAATAAAAACTAATACTGGATGAACAATATTATTTCTTTATACCTTTTTAGTATACCATGGTAAAGTGTTGATTTGGAAAAAATGTTTGATGATATTACAGAGATTGAAAAATTAAGAACTTCTATTGAATATAAATCTGATGTAAGTAATAAATTAGTACAAATATCTGTTTTTATAGCTGCGTTATCTGATGATATGACATCTACGTATTTTTTTTATAATTAGATGCTCGTAAAATCTCCCGATTAATATGCTAATTTAAACATTGGTAACATAATTTAAATGAATACGAGTAGTTTAAAAGACACTGTTTCAACATTTATCCACCACAATAATTTCGGTCGTCGAGTAAGTACATAATATGGAAATGCGTACAAATCAATTAATTCATTATTGTAATTTAATGTTGGTATTGAGGGGGCTTTCGGTTAGGACAGGGCCATCGAATTATCATATTACACCACATGACATGATACACATATTGGAGCACTATAAGTACGTCATGAACCGTTTTAGTAAATGCAACGATGTTCAAGGAGTCACAAGCCACTAGAACTCACTCTCGCATATTCGTTGAAATTGTTGATTATACGACTGAACTGTAAACACGGTATTTAACCTTCTGTATTTCCGTTTACAAAATGCAATTATCTATTGTATATTGATCATGTGAATGCATTTGTCCCTGGATTGCGAAAACACGTGTGCGGAGATATTATGGTGATACGTGCAGTCAGTCTTGATGCAATTATACGATGCATTTTTTTACATACCACCCATGCAACTTGCATTGTGTAAAATTATCAATGGCAATCCATTTTTGGTAAAGACATTCCGCGAGTAAGTGTCGCTAGGTGTGTCACTCATGAATCGGGGATTACTGCTAAATTATTACGAAATAACTAATATTTGTATCGAACAAAAAAAAAAAAGAAAAAACAAATAATACAACTATAAATGAAGTATGAATCACGTACTCTGGTACATAGTGTTGAATTGGTACCGACGTATAAAATATATTGTATTTCCATACAATTGAATAGAACAAGTTCATTAATAAAAATAATAATTTATTTTTGTATTAAATATATTATAATATTAATATAAAGTAAGAATACATATACATAATGATGTAGTTTAAAGAAAAATTACTTTAAAAATAATAAAAAAAATATGACAACATTTGATACATTTTTCGTGGAAATTTCAATTTAAAAATCTAAATTTAAGCATTATTTAAATTTAAGTTTTATTTATTACTATTTCTAGCTTTAGCAGTTTTTGTGTATTAAAGTACATTAAAATGGTATAAACGTATCAAAATTTAAATCCAAAAACATTGTAATTTATTTATTTATTTGTATGGGCATTTACAGTTTCAATTACAGTTGCACTTGTTGTATTATTATAATGAAAAATTACTTTTTGTAAAAATTAGAACATTGGTGTTGAATCATTTAATTTGAATATTACAGACCAATAATCATGTTTAAAATCTGCGTATACCAGTAAGAACAAAATTAATGCATCAAGATCGGTGTATGATACGTACAATTCAACTAAATTATAATTTTACATAATATATAGGACCTACTCAAATGTATACTTCATCCGTGTTTATAATTTGAATGTACATTCGTGTTTCATTTGTTAGGTGTTCATTTGTTGTGATTATATTTTAGAAATGCAATATTTTGATTATGAACTTTAACCTTTTAAAATACCTATGTTTGATTTTTTACATATTAATATGGCAAATGAAAATGTAGTGAATTTATTTCAAAGCATACCTACATGTAGCACCATTGAAATATAAGATACGAAAACATTGTGCCATTGAATAAAGTAGATCAATGTAATATGTATGTTCTTTTAAAGACTAAAAAACTTGTTAACACGAGGTAACAGTTTACTTTGGTATGCTTAACGATGAGTAGATACATTTATTTTATACATATTTTTTTATAATACTGTAGAAACATATTACACGGATGATTGCGTATATCAGCGCAACATGTATCAATAGTTCGATACAATGCACACGTTCTTATGTACTATCTAATTTCTACAGATGATTATTTTAAAATTAAATCAATAATTACTAGCGTGTAAATCGATTTTGAACCAGTTTCGTTGAACACAAATCGTATGAACAACATATTATACATTATTTATGCAATACGTTTTGTTAAACGCGAAACAACTTATTGTACTAGTTTCTGTAGAATTTAACTGTTAAGAAATATTCGGTGAAGTTTAAATACTCTGTAGGGGTATACCATCATTTTTTTTATCTGATAAACACAAGCTTTACAATAATATTTACTTTATCTTTTAACAGAAAAAAAAAATGTGTAGTGATTTTACAACTAATAAGTAATAACTTTGAGATAAATAATGGTTTTGGTTTACGTTACTAGAGTTGTCAATATATATTGTAATCACTGAATTTAATTTTCAGATTGATAATAAATTACCACTGTTTATTGTGTCTATTAAAAATGAAATAAACTTATATGAATACAATACATATTTTATGTATAAATAGATGACATTTATTATACATAATAATTATTTTGTTGTGGTTAATGTTATTATACTTACATTATCAATAATAAACTGTAATATATTTGTAAATGTAAAGACATATTTATAATTATATAAATACTTATACTTATACACTATATGAGACTATACAAGTGAGATGGAAAAATTTGATACTAAGATCTATATTATCCTCGTAGTACACAACTATATCCGTCTACAGGAAAATGCATTCTGAATACCGAGGACGTCGTATCGAATAATTATTTCATGGGATATATTATATGCAATAAGATATGTATGTATACATGTATGTATACACCGGGAGAAGCAATATTGCTTCCAGTGATCCCTATCTGGCACTGTATTTGACTACGGTAATCTGTAAATGCTTTATCCATATGGAAATACGAGATTACTGTTGACATTGCTAATGGTTTCCCCACCACCTACCTTGCATAAAACTTATTCAATATAACGTCTTCCTCTTCCGCAACATTCACTTAAGCGGTCCAATAAGTTTTAAAAACTTGCCAGTTCGGTGTCATCGGAAGTCACGCCTAAGTGTTATTTCTAAATTTAATATCTTTGTTAAATAACTTCATAACTTGCAGTCCGTCTCACTTCATTATTTTGTTTATCCACAACCCTAACAGTATTGTACATTTCATACCGCGATTAAATCAATATGCACTAAAAATATTATAATTTATTTGTTATGTTAATAACGCACATATATGTACATAAACACCCATCACTTTTTTAAGAACAAATCAGTCAAAGCATTTTCGGCCATGTCAAAATATTTTGTGGACAAGATCCAAACGCGTGTTAAGTATCTATCTATTATTAAACTCGCTTCAATACATCTTTTATTTTTTCGTCACAATCGTATTATGCATCATATAACTGATGCCTATTGGCTGACACAAACATCAAGTTTGGTATAGTTTTTGAACGGGTGAGATGTGGTTAAAATTTCCATTGTAATGATAATTTTTATAGGCAAACAAATGAGAATCCAAATACCATGCCACAACTGTTTAGTTCAATACCTATCGTGAGAAAAATCAAAGGTGTTTTTAAAAAATTTCTAATGGTTTCAAGATGTATTCTGAGATAAGTGTAAGTGAACCGATTGCATATACTTACTTGTTTTGAATGGCGATCAATGTTTGTCTATTATTTGAAAAAAGTCCAAAATGGATATCTTATTAATCTTATATCAGTTATACCGCTGAATCAACATGTAAAAAACTATTCGTCGTCATTTTTAATACCTGTTTTTTTTTTGTGTGTGTAACTTACTTTGAAAAAAGAAAATAGAAAATTTTACCATTAAGTTCTACTGATAATATTAATTTATAACTAGATTATAATTATACCATACAACCTCTTAAATGTGGGCAGTAGACACTCATTAGAAATGTAAAACCATTGATTTAATAAGTATTTAAATGCTGTCTTGATTGATCAAAAAATTATATTTAATCGGCTATAATCATTTTATCATCAAAATACGTTTTAGTTAAGTAATTACCGTCCGGTATGTTTTTTCAGGCATTTCAGCACTCATATAGTTGGCTTCAGTTATAATTTATAACCAATTTTTAGAAATAAAATATAAAATAAAATGTTATTTTAATAAAATAATGTTTTGGATCGACATCAAAAGAAGACGACTGCAAAAGAGATGTCGTCTTTATGAATTTCATTAAATGTAAAAACTTTATGTCAAGTAAAATCTAAACCAATTAGAATGTTTTTTTGAGTCAACATTTTACAGAAATTGTAAAAAAAATTCATACACACATAGGGGAATGATTACGAAAGAAAATAATACCTTTAAAGTAAACGTTTCAATTATTATATAGAGCAATTTACAGAAAATATCACTTGCGATTTAACAATGATGACATTGTGATAAAAATATATTTGTATTAGATATACCGTATTGTATTTGCACAGCTGAATAAAATTATAATATATTATTTTCGTCGCATTTTCGACGAGTCAGTGAAAAGTGGTTAGTACATATTATATTTTTACAAAGTCAAGCTTTTTAAATGATACACTTTAATTAAAATTTGTACAGGATAATATACTTGAACCTGATAACTATCGTTCAACCTAGTTAAATTATCATCTCAATTTCAATAACCAATATTATTTGAAAAAGTACAATGTATATGTATTAAATATATAAAAATAAAAAATTATATTATAAAATAAGTGTTATACAGGCATTCGTTATTGTAGATTAAACAATTTATATAGGTACACATTATTTAAATAAAATCCACAATTGGTGCATCGCGTCACCATTAGCCATCGGGAAAAACTATTCTGTAAAAAAAAATATTCAACAAAGAACGTTTACCATCCAAATCACCAAAACTGTAGATACAGTTTTTGAATCGTCATTTGGCCATACCGTAGCAAATAGCAATATGAACCTTAAATTTTGTTTTACTAAACAGTATTTCTCATGGAATCGATGGATTTGATAACAGACACATCTACATAATGAGCTAAAATAAAAAAAATGTATACTTTCAATAGTAACAATTTGGTTAGTTTTAATAATCACAAAATAAGAAGAAAAAAAACTAAAATAAAAGAAATGTCGTATCAGCGTGGATCAATAATTTGTAATTAACGAGTTGGTTTCTTTCAAAGTACTTACCATCATTTGTAGATAGTAATCGAGACAAAAAATAATAATATTAATTACCGTCGTCGTATCATTACTACCACAAAATTGTGTATTAAATGAGTTTATTTGTATAAAAATAAAAATGAAATAAAATATTGTTATTAATCGTTTAAATTAGGATTACGTTTCACGTAACGTCTAGACAAGTTTAATAACGATAGTAGTATGTTTTTATCGCTAACATAATATAATAATTTATGCTACTAGATGACCAATTGATGTATAATATAGTTACGTACATAAGCTTTAGACAGTTATAAAATTTAAGATTAGATAAACGTGTACTGATAATTTAATTCACCCTAAATGAATAGAAAAACTAATAAAATTAAATACGATAATGTGATTTCGTGTTTGGCTGTCGCTGCTCATATAAGTTATAACTTAAAACCTACAGTTATTAATTTTTTATTTCAAACATCAGCAATCCATCAGTTCTGAAAATATGATTGTCTTTCAGTTCGAAAATTCCCATGATATTATTATAAATTGGATGTTTAACAATGATTACAACTGAAAAATATGGATTATTATAACTATTTATAACCATTGTTAACATATTATAAAAAAGACATTTTAGTGCATATACGAGAAGTTATTTTTACATTTTAATGCATTTTGAACTTTGGTACGTTGCCCTCGGAATGAGTTAATAAAATGATTGAAAAATAATGCTTAGTTAATAACTCCACTAATGAAATATAACTTTTGAGGTACGACGGCCGAGGCTATATTTTTGAATATGGTATTGTACCATAATATATTAATATGAACGTGGGTGGTAATACGATCATTTGTAGCAACAACACTATACAATACAAAATAAATTGGTTGGTTATTATTATGTTAACATGATTGCAAAGGATTGAATATTTTAAAATCGGTAAATAAAACCTATAGCAGCTTTAAAATTAATTCTTCTGTTTTGTAGAAAACAGCAGCAAAATATATATCGATTTAACTGGAAATAAAATTAGTACAGCGGTAATACATATATATTTAGTATACTTGAGAAATCAATGAAAATGATCTGAAAGATTTTTATTTTCAAAATAATAAACAATTTGCGGGAGTTTTTGCGAATGATTTCAGTATTGTTATTTTAAACGCAAAAAATCCTATAAAACTCCAAATACGCCACTTACTGCTTTGATTGACTCATGCGAGCGACACGAGTATATATTGTGCAAAGAACAATGTTTGCGCTCAGGGTTTTGAATATGTTACACAGGCTTACTTTGTATGCATAGTAATGTAAATATTTACAATCAACATTGAAGATATGATTGCGGTAAATTTTATCACGAGAGAACCTTTGATTTCTGCGTAGAGTATATTTGTTGAAAATCTCGTTAAAACATTGAACCGTGCACACAACTCCGGAGCAATGAAAGCGTATACATTATATATATATAAAAAAAAACACTACTGATTGTTTATCAATTATCGATCAATCCTGTGCGCAAGGTTAAAGGTGACTTTATACGACAATATTTGTCCTATAACACGAAGCCCATAGAAAATGTGAAAAAAACTCGTATCAAGGGCGATGTTTCAGTCATGGTTGTTGTAAGCGAGTTGAACCGTATACGTATATGTATGTAATATTATTTTCACGGAAACGGAAAACGTACACCGTCGCAGTCGTATCCCACGCGATCGACGTCGACACAACGATTATAGGTACGCCACAGCTGATGGATGACACTATATATATATATATATATATATATAAAAATATACAGTCTCCGAAAACGGAAAATTGTACGTAATCATTTTAATCCGTACATCGTATACGATTAATGTGCGCTACGTATACTATGGCACGTTGGTGGGCGTCTTTCGATACATACAAGCTATGTGCACACGGTAGAATAAGAATAAAAGACTAAAGTTTAGGGAGAAAAAAACAAGGTACACCTGATCCGTAGGCCGAATTTTAGCTGCAGCGGTTTTCGTTCAGTCTCGCGCGCTAAACACTGTACAATAATAATAATAAACAAAAGGAAACACGTATAACTACATAAGTAGCTACCGTATGGTTATATTATTGTCGTCATATGGGCACAGACGCACAATAATCGTAATTCGTTCATCGATTTCGGAAAATAAAAATACTATAAATGTTTATTATTAGTTATTAGTAATAATAACTAAAAATAATGCTAAATAATAAACTAAAAATAGGGTCCCGAATCGTAGTTATTACGTTCATATAAATTTAAGATACCGCAACAAAGTTTTAGCCCAGGTAAAATTGCTATTGAAAGCATCCATATAAAACCATATAATAATTAAAAGCCAGATTTTTTTACTCTTTTATTAAAATATACGAATATATATATGTAGGTATGCGAATAACAATACGATTTGTGATGTATTGGTTATCTGCATTTAGTTGCAGTTTGAAAATGAGAATCACAGGCTCTTGATATGTACAAACATGTTGTTTATACTTATTCAAACAAGTAAAAATGTTAAATAGATTTGTGCAAACATAATATAAATGTCGAAAAATGTTGAACATTTGATATTTCACGGTGAAAAGAGTCATTTATTTTTATAACAATGAAAAAGGTTTTGGAAATCACGACTACTTATGTTAAGAATTAATTTAATAATTAAATTAATATAGACATTCAAACAATATAGTATAACAAAGAGTTTAGAATTTACGGCAAATGGTAGAATAAATGAAAACAAATGAATTATTTAATTGTTAAAACTTCGCGTGAGAATAGAAATAATAATAATCTTCATCAAATTATATAAAATACGTGAAATAAAAAATCTTTTAGCTAGGTAACGATTATCACCTAGAATTAATTTAATATTTTTAAAGATTTTTTCTTTTTTCATGTTTTTTGTCTATTGAAAAAGTCAATTTATATCTATAAAATAGGTTCGAGTATTTGATAAAATAGTGGTGAAACATTATGAACATCATTATTGTTCATAATCAATATAGTATAAACTCTTGCATCCGTCAGAATTTAAAATTATGTTATTGTGTTAAAAATGATTATATCAATATATTATCATCGGTGACCAAACATAATAATATATACATCTTTTATACCAAATCGATGTCGCACCAAGAGAATTGATTTAATATTTGTTTTTATTTATTTTTTATTTTTTATCATAAAGTATAATATTTAATATTTATATTATTTTTGTCCTTGGTCGTGGTAACCATTGTACAGTAGATAGAATTCAAATGTTTTTTTTTTTTTTTATTATTATTATTATTTATAATTTATTTAAAATGTTTTAACATCGTACGTAACAATGAAAAAAAAAAAAAAATCACGAGGGCAGAAATCATCCATTGGTGACACTACCTGATATTGATTCATTTTGATATCTTATATTTATACTAAAGAATTCCTATGTAAAACGTTCATTCTTATAACATAGGAAAAATAAATGAATAAATTATATTAAAGACAGTTTTTCTTTAAGTTTGAATTAAATAAATGAATTTGAACATCAGATCTTCTATTATAGCGCATAAGTATTATGTTAAAATCGATAAATGTGACATAATATTTTAAGTGAATGTCATAATTAAACAAATATGATAATATTAATAATTAATTAAACAATTAGGTTCATTGACAGTAAAATAATATATACACATAAAATAATATATTTACAAATACAAAAAACAAACCATGATTGATAAAAATAATAGTAGTAACAGACAATGGTATAATATGACGTGCCTTTATTTTATAATTTTTTGGAGAAATAATTTTTAAATAATTTAGTCTCTATTGTTACTGTATAATAATTAATATGAAATATTAAAATAAAAATCTAATATAGTTATATAAATACCTAAAAATCTATTTTACTCGAAAACCAAATGTAATCTAATACAATTTCTAGAAAAAAAAACACAAACAATTATTTTATAATTATATATAATTTATAATTTTTATAATTTATAATTTTTAATTCATCTGTTATAAGCTGATAAAAAATATATTTGAAAGAAATATTTGAGCGTTCCGAATGAAATAGTTATATATTTTTAGTTGTTCGTTAAAATTATATATCTAAGTCAAATGTTGTCTATACAATAATATAATGGTTTAAATAATTTATTTACCGTGTAACAAAATTAAAATTATTTTAGATTTTGAACGGAGTGATAGAATCTATTGATTTTACAATTATGTGTGTTTTTTTTTTTTTGTGCATATCATTACGTTTTAGGGCAGTAATAATGCTTCGATTTTCTTAATTAGCAACTTTTCTAAAAGGAAAGTGAATGTAGATGGTACTTGGGCAAGTCAAAAAAGCAACTTTTTCAATACTTTTTAAAAGCGTCGAAAAAAACGGGAAATTTTACGCAATTTCACATTTTGACAAAATAAATTTTTTTTAAATGCTCTAACTCAAAAACAAAATATTGCAAACACTTGAAATTTTCACCAAATCTTTATATTGGTTTTTTCTATACATGGATAAGTTTTCAAAGTATTTTGACTTATTTTAACTTATTTATAGACAGATTAAATTTTCGATTTTTATAAGTTTTTTTTTTTTTGAAATATCTATATAATTAATTTGACTGTCCGAAAACTCTTGAAAATTTAATGCAAGGTTTATCATTAGTTATATTTATCGTAACTAAAAAATATCGGAGATCGTTTTACTCAAATTTTTTTTATAAGCCCATAAAGTTCAAATTATTTGTATAAAATGTGTCAAAATCATGCTAATTTGCAAGTTATTTTGTAGATAAAATTCATAAAATTTATTCTGTTTATACTTAAGGTTCAAAATTTTAACACTAGGTTATCCATAAGCTACTCTTCAAAAATCTGTAAAAAAATTTCTACCTGACTTAAAGGAAAAAATTTTATGACCGTTTGAAATTTAAATTTTTACGAAATTGCATACTATTGCATTATAATTAAATTTAAATATAAAATACTATATTATTATATACCCATTCTAGACCAACACATCATCTCCGTTCAGAATCGTTATTTTATACAATGATACCTATCATTGCATTCAAATTTAACAAATCTATTGTAATGACCTATTCTATGAACGAGGTACACTCTACCCCCAACTGTACAGCAGAGCGAGGCCCATTTGGTTCTTTTTTGGTTTGACTATTATGCCTAAATATTTCCCTATATGTATCGGTGTTTTAAGAATAATAAATTTTATAGTGCTTATAATACCTACACCATTCCACCATTTCATCATAAATACTTAAACCGTATAAATTAGAATAAATAAATAAATTTATTAAAATTTAAGTTACAGTGAAAATATTTTTCGCTGGTAATTTTAATGTTTTCTAGACCAATATTTTATTACCATGTTATATGTAATATAATATCATGAATAATATACTCTTCAAAAGTATTTACAATAACTTCGAGGAATATTAAGGCTGCATATGTTTTTTGATAGCTATATATATAATCGTAAATCATATTATGTGTTTGTATAATAATATTTGTAATTAATAGTAAAATGTACGTATATGTTATGACTTATGAATATTATATTATGAAATTGTCTTTCTATTTTATAAGAAAATTAAAAACCGTCATCCCAGGAAAACTATATGTATGATACTTTTATTGTTAATGGACAAATTAATGACGAATTAATGATGATTAGAAGCCTACATTTAATAATTTCAAATTTTGCAAAATGAATAAAACGTTAAAATACAATTTACAACGTATCAAATAAATAAAAATGAAGTTTTTAAAAGTTTTTCGTTTGAATTACAGAACTACTCAAACAATTACTGCAAAATTTGTATAGACATTGATATATACATAAATAGAATATATGTGTATATGTATATCATATAAATGCATACCCATTGTTGCTTTGCACGGAACCGTGTTGCTCAGGGCATAGTTTAATGGAATATTACTTTACATTTTTTAGAGCCAAGCCATTTTTGATTAGCTTTAATGTACCTTATATTTTGGTATAAATTTACGATGATAAATATAAAGTGTCCTGTGAATGTTTCAAGTCGCTATAATAACCAAAATAATATGTCAGCCACTCTTTAGAAATTTAATCAGAAACAACTTTTCTAATGTTTTTCCCTGTAATAACCTTCCTTAAACTATTGCTAACATTTAAAATCGGTAAAGACATTCTCATGTTATGGCATGACTACGGTATGTAAACGAGAATTGGAGATTCTTTTATACATACACACATATATAATATATAATGATAGAAGTGTTAGAACATAGGTAATATATAAGTATATAAGTATTCCTACAGGTAGGAAACGTGGAAGTTATCAAAGTACGATAATTATCATTATTATATAATTAATTACATGTTTACCGAATTTTAGTTTTTAGTCTCTCTCAGGGATTAAATTTTGGAAAATCTTTTTTTGTGAGGTCTGTACGTCGTAAGACAAAACTACTCACCAAATTTTATAGTCATAGCTTTAATGGTTTCGATTAGGCATTTTTTCATATTTACCCTCTTCCATGTTTACCCTTTTAGGGGTTGAGTTTTGTAAAATCCTTTTTTATTGCACATCTAGAGTGTTGGTGAAACCACTATGTCAAATTGCAAGTTCATACGATCTGTCATTTTTAAGATGTGAGTCAGTGATATTTGGCTTATATAGTATATAGTATATAGTAGCTTATATTATATATAGATATGTATTATACCTATATTTAGTATATATTCCTATGAACATCCGCAATCATAACTGATTTTTACTTTTTATTTTTTACCAAACACAACATTTGTTCAAAATGATTTCTAACATTTTACACCTCACTTGTACATGTCATTTATAATGCGTTGTGGTCCTATATATACGATGTTCATACCCAGAGAAATAGCAAATTATTCAAGAACATATTTTTCTGCTGCAGAAGAATAAAATATCGTGTGAGTCACATATTATAGTATATTGTATATTATAATATACAGTGTATACTGTTAGGATTAATTTTTGTAAATGCGTAGATATATTTGTATTATTATTTCCGTTGTTGATGTTTGTCCATAGATTTATGTCGTTTAAGAGACATTTGATATCGTTATTAATGTTCAAATGTAGGATGCCACCATTTTATCTACCCATTGTGGTATACTTTTCGTTAATGACTTCCGTTATAGGTTTATAGTATACCAGTTATTTTGCCGAATACGGGTATTAAGGTTTCAAAATCTATGTGTATACCACCTATATTATAAAATATGGAAAAAGCCAAATTTTTCATCGAACGTACCTACCTTAAAAAAAAATAAAAAAATTATACGGGTGTAAACTCCGAAAAAATATGCAACAGAAATATTCGATTTACATTAAATATCGCGTTATGCGTGAGTCATCTTTTATCATCTACGTCATTATTTTTTTGCTTCGGATGGGAACAGACTCCGAACACACTCGAAGACGACTGTTATTTTGTAATATCTTGTTTTTATTCTATATAACATGTATAATTTTCAGGTAAACGAAATGGAGCTATGATATTTGCCGAACACCAAAATTTACTTCAAAAAAATATAATTAAATACCACCTCGAGTAAAGTTATTCTATAGTACCCACTACCCGGTATACATAAGTTGTTTGATATTATACGTCGTGTAGCGTACTTATAGGCTTTAATATATGTAAAATATCGTACACATCGCCGTGTATAACACATCATAAACATACCTACCTACATTAAAATATGATGCAGTGTTAAAATATTACAGCATAAGTATATGTATATATATATATACATACATAGGTGAATCGTTGTAACAATTTTATTATCGATTACAATAATACGCATGTCGCGGTCGCAAGGGCTTGTCTATATTATATTGTGTACTGCATGTTGCATTATGATAATATATCGTGTACCTATACTGTATATCTAATGTATACGTATAATATATTAATATATTATTTTATTGTGCTGCAGCCCGCGCGAATAATGTGTATAATAATAATAATAATCGAAAGCTCTTTTCACGTACTGCTACATATAGCATATTATATACCTAGGTATAATGCTACTATACACACGCGGTGACCGTGTGAGGACGAGACCCACGACAACTATTATACACACGCTGCAAATATTATGTCGCCGCAGTGGTGGTCATAATACACGCTTATATATATTATTATTATTATTATTATTATTATTACGCACGCGGTATTTTTATTGGCGACCGTGCGCGTGTGTGCACAGCAAGTACGCAAACACTATATAGTTATACCACTTTTGTACAATTCGTAATGTATAAAATAATATATATATTTATATATATAAACATACGCCTACGGTCTCCGACTATATGTGTGTATATGTATGTGTGTGTGTGTGTGTGCGTGTGTATGAAAGAGTGCGTGTGTGTACAAGATACATATATACATGTATTTTTAATATATACGCGTGCACTTATTATAACTTATAACCGACGACGGCCTGCTGCAACGATGGCTGTTGCGGCCAAACAATCATTCGTCTATGAACCACCGATAGTGTACGTTTGCGTTCTTCGATATATAAAGGTATATTGTAATTATTATTCTTGTTTTATCCAAAATTTACACACACACACACACACACACACACACACACACACACACACACACACACACACACACACACACACACACACACACACACACACACACACACACATCCAAACACATACACGCACACACACTTACACACCAGAGATAAACAAATAAAAACGAATATGCGCACGCATACACACGCATATATATGCGTATAACATGTATATGTGTATTGTGGCATGCGAGTGTGTGCGTGTGTGTGTGTGTCCGTTTATCACACCGCGCACACAACGGGGGTCGATTTGTGTATATGTATACTTAAAAATCATTCAGATAAGGTCGAGCCGAAGAGGAAAAAATTCCGCTGCCATTTTGAAACGCCCGATGACCGCGTACTATGACAGACTGTTTCGGACTGTGCCGGTTATTCAATCGAAAACAGTCGAACGGTGAGATGGGTGCTGGTTCGTCCAAGGAGTCAAAAGATACCTTAAACTACGCAGTCGTTCCCGCTGATGACAACAGTAAGTGATCTTAATCGTATTTTATTTTACTTATTTACGTGTATATACGTATCTATGTTCACTTTCCCAATCATTTTTATTTTTTTTGATTAAAATTATTATTCAAATAGAAACACAACACTCTTTAGTTGATTTTTTTAAGTATATTTATTTCAAGATAATAAAAAAAAAAACAATTCCATGTGATCACGATTTATTGAACTATACGTGTGTATTATTTATGCATTTTAGCGTTTCTAAATTTAAATTATTATTATTATTATATTAGATTTTTTAGAAAAATGTAATACTTTTATATTATAACATTAGGATATATATAGATGTTCAGTCGGAATACAATTATGATTTACCTGTGTATAGTACTAATTAAGTTTTTATTAATTCAAACAAAATACAGACGTTTATTTTTGTTTGTGAAACTAGATCATTCATACAATTATAAGTACAGTGCGCATTATATTTACGGCAGTATTCAATTTTAATTAATATATTTTATATACAAGGATAAAGTAATACTGTACCTACTTATAACATCTAATAAATTCATTTTATCTCATTCATTTTGTTTCGAACATATACATCACATATATTAATTTATTCAAAAAATATATTTCGTTTACTAAAATCAAACAAAAAATAATTATTTACCAATAGCTATAGGTGATTTACAAATAAAAATCGCTATTTTAATACACTTCGAAGAGAGATTTTTGCGATTTGTGTGTAATATTTATCGGCCATTAGACTTTCATGGTAACTTTTTTTATTTAATTGAATTCTATGCCGCCCAGATTCAATTCATTTAACAATTTATTGTCGTTGTAAATTAATTTACATTTTATAAAATATGTTTAAAACTAGGAACATCATTGTTTTGAAGTTAACTGTTTTCTATCGATAAATATTTATTCCCCCTTGGTAAACTTTAACTAATTCGGTTTAAGGACAAAATTTTGATTGGCATATAAATAATATTTTGCATAGACATTTTATGGTGTGATGTAATCAATTTGTATGGGTGGAAATAAATGTTATTCAAACGAAATCTAATGGTACAATTAATATACTAATAGTTCTTTAGGTTTTTTATTTTATACTTATTAAAAACAAATATTTTTTTAACACATTATGCATTAGACAATTATAATGGTACCAAAATTAATTAACTAGTCAAATCGCCGAAGGAGACCGTTTATAGATTGTAGCATTTATAACTAATTACAAAGTAAATCCATCAAAATATTGCATTTTATTGTTCGATATACCGTGGTAGAATTTAAAATTTCGCGTTTTATACCTATAACTTAGAACATATAAATTACAGTTCAGAACTAACAAGAATTCTGGAGAATCAAAAATCTCATACTGAATACATAACATATCTTTTGACGTACTAAGAAAACTTTTTAAGTTGTTGATTTTGTACTTTATGATAAAAATACATCAAAAACTTAGTTTTAATTTTTTAAATCATCTATCCAGTTCATTCCATAGTAGTCTATACGGTAGTATAATGATTTGTTAAGAAAAAACAAAGGTTTACTACAAATCAAATTAGGATCTACGAGTATCACTGGGTCATCGTGGGATGATAATAACAACCGGTTTCCGTTAAAAAACTGTATATAAGTTGTCATCACCGAAGGAGTACCTTGTCAACCTTGTCTTACTAAAGATTTGAATGACGTGATGGTTTGATGTAAAACTAGTCATAAACCACTTTTTATACAAAATGTCTTAACAATAATTGTGTTTTTGTGAAAACGTTTACTGCAGCTTTTATTGGATCCATACATCTTTAATTGATTAATTTATTATCCAATATCTATAAATCCGAATCTATATACCGAATAGTATAACGTAAGTTTTGCAAACTTTCCACTTAAAATGTTCTAAACTTTATTTCAAGTTCTGCTAATTCTATATATTAAATATTTGTTAATGAACAGTTGTCAATTTTAAAATATTCATAGTATATCATTTATATTATATCGATGTTTGTTTCATTGATGACCCATGCAATCAAACGAACGTATTTCGTATTATTGAAGACAATAATAATTTGATAAATAAATTATTATTTAAAATTAAATTGTTTATTTATTTTATTATTGCTGTAATTGAATCGGAGTATAATAATCATTTAAATTGATTGCGGTGATATCGTTTTATTAAAATTATTAAAATATTATTCTGTAATATGAATGACCCTGTTGGCCGTCAGTAGTCCGCGGTGTAAAATGTTTTCAATTGTTAAAACGAACTTACTATATTATAAAGATATATAATAATATTATTGTAGGTTCCAGATTTGATAAATAATGTCCATCACAATAATTACATGGCTATTACACATATTTTTATGTCATTTAGTGTAGTAGGTACGTAAATATTTTCTTTCTCCCTTTTTCTTTATCTCTCTGTCTATCTGTCTCCCTCTCTCTATAGATTCAAACCTAACCAAAATAATACGTTAAGTTGCGTCACAAGTAATAGTATACAGCTTATTATGCACACACCACACTGTTATTATTTGTAATTTTTAGTTTATAGTTGTAAGTAGGTGTTATCTACGATTCGTTTGCGATGTGACTAATTTGGTCATCAATTGTATATGAGTATAAATTTACTGGGCACAATTTACGACCAAACGAAACTTTTTAACACAACACGTTTAATGCGACCGTACAGAAAAATACGGCGCACACGACATATATTACATGATATTATAAAACATTTATTATGATATCATATTGTAAACATATAAAGACCAATTATACATATATAATCGCCAATGTAGTTATTTAATTAAATTTGTACAACCATTTGTTTTCAACCCAGCCATATTGTAGACGTATGGATAAGTATATTATTAATAATAGTATATTATTAAATTATTAAACCATAAGCGTGCACGTATTATATCAAACAGAATCGTTTGAAAAATATGAAAATCGGATATCGGGCACTACGACGTTCTTGCACTATACACGAAATGTGTAGTTGAAGGTATATATGAGTACTCGTGTGGACAGTAGAATCGCAAAGATGTGAAAAAGACGTCATCGATTAAAACTATATTATTTTTGGCCCGAACATGTGAATATGCGTGATTATATCTGCCGGCGCAGTTAAGCCAGCGAAATTCTTATGATTAAAACGGCACAACAGCAATAAAAACATTTGCTTACTATACTATAAACGATGGTTACAAAACACTTTTTAGAAGAAAACGTTTCGGGAAAAGTGAATAAAAATTATCCATACATAAGTAATGAACATCTATTCTTATGATACGTAATATGATTAATTAACTATGTTTTCTGTAGGTAGGCGGCCACACGTCGGCCTTTATCGTTGTGGGTCGCATTGAATGAGCGAAATAATGTATTATTAACAGAATAATAAAGCAAGTTTTATTTTGCCTCAAGCGTTATGTAAAAAGATGGAGTATGCGTAAAACGTAGCGCATATTAAACCATTTCAACACAATAAATGTACTAATCGAATTTAATCCGTGTAATAAAATATTCGTAACAATCGGAGCATACCTAATTATTTGGTCTGTTATCGTGTAGGTACTGCTCAAACGATAATATAATAATATATTATGCATTTATGCATCATCACATTATACCGAACGGAAAAAGTTGATATCTTGCCATTTGCACGATTATAACTTTATTCAGAATCATTAATGTTTTATCAGTATAATGTATTTAAATACACCAATCGAATATTAAAGGAAATTATTCTTATTACTCGAAAAAAAATGATTTTTTAATATAATTATAACGAAAAAAGTTTAATAACACGTGTGAAATGTAATATAATATAATGTATCTACCTCATTTTAATCAGTTAAAAATATCTAGGATTGTTCACGGAATTGTTTTGGTTGATTTTCATTTGGTTTTTGTGCTTTAATTTTTAATTTTTCAAAAATCATTAAAATCGTATGATGTTTGGATATTTTTTGATATTTATATACCTACATATTTAAATAGGGATAAATTATAGCTGTTAAGGGGGCGAAAATTTGATATGTTGAACGTGCGTAATTAAATTTTATGTCTAGTTTATAGCTTATTTATGTGATATGTATTTGAGCCCTTACGAAAACTGCATTTCTGGTATCCAAGGTAACCTGTATATGAGCGCAGAACTCGTGTATCTAGGTACTCCAGTCGATGATTCTTTAATATAACGATCTACTTATCCAGTACAGCGTGACTGTGCAGGTACTTGTATAGTTTAATACGAATGAATTTCCCAAGAACTTGAGCGTTATTTTTTATTCATCGCGTACTACTTTTCTTTCAGTTTATTAAAACGTGTACACCGCGCCAAAAGTTCCTAGATACACGAGTTCTGCGCTTATATACAGGTTACCTATACGTATATAGGAAACGAGAGCTGGTGACATTATATCCGCGGTGCATACATTAACACATTTTGTGTTTTAATTTTAATATTCATTACATTGTAATAATCCGTATACGCATTTATTTGTTTTACACGTCATACCCGTGCAGTCACTGTAAAATTGCATGTAGAAATAATATTTATTGTGGCTTATTGAATTAGGAAAAAAAGTTTATAATTGGCATTTTAATTATGTTTACTATTTATCTCGTTCTCATGTGATCTTCCATATTCCTACCACCAACACAAATTATCTGCAAAATCAGCCTTTAAGGCGAATTATGTCACTTGCCAATGAGGACCCCTCTTTTGATGATAATTTGTTCTAATGTTTCTTAAATACTGTCAATAAAGTCTTAAGTTTAATATAAGCGTTTTAGTTGTTTACTTAATTACTGTTCAAATATAATTGTAATTCCGTTATTTACATATAATATTTTATATTTCTCAATTTTCTACTATTATTCTAATAAATTGTACTGTACTTTAATGTTATAGGGGAAACCCGTATATTTTGTAATAAATAAATAAATAAATTTTATTTTGCTAGTTATTATTATTCAAGAATATACCTTTTTAAATATTCTTTACATTGTAACATTATAATCCATTGTAGATAATTATGTAATATTGTTCGATTTTTTTTTCTATATCATAATCAATTTCGAATATTAATTCTCAACTCCATCACAAGATTAGGCTTAAAGGAGTAGATATGTATTCTTTATCTATACGTAATATTATATATATATATATATATATATGTGTGTGTGTGTGTGTGTGTGTGTGTGTGTGTGTATTTATAAGGAATTATTTTTAAATAAAAAAAATAATTAATGCCACATGCCATGATTGTATTTTAGTGAATTATCTCGTAATACTACACCTAATACTACACGTAATACTACTATGTATATGGTGTTAATTATATTATATATGCAGATGTACAACCATTACAACGGTGTTTCGTGTGGCGTGTATATACGAAGATCTATATGTATTAAAATTGTAAATAATATAATCCATATATACGTATTATATTTTATTTTTTGTGTTCTTCGCGTACATCTTGATTGGCAATATTATATTAATTTGCGTTTCTTCTTTTCCGATCTACATAGTATATAATAATAAAATATAGTAATAAATAGGGCAAAGGACTTGTGGTATTTGCATTTTATTGTTTTACACTATCACACAGAAAGCAGAGTAAGATTCACATAATATATGTGAAGGATAAAGCTAGTCATTTTGTTTTGCATAATTCAGAGGTATTTGCTTTTGGGGGAATATATTTTTTTATTTTTGTACTTTAAAATGTGCATTTACTTAATTTTTTATATTTTGTTAAAAATAAACAATAAAATCATACACAATATAACAATCAACATTTCCATATTATTAATTTCGTTTGATTTAAATTTTTCTATACATAAGTATATGTATAGTATTATAATGGTTATTGTCAGTGTCATTTCATTATATTCTTTTCCGTTCACGTTCACGCATTTTTTCTAAGTAACGTTTTTGGAGGTGGCCCATTAATAATTTCATGGTGATCAACGAAAAATTCTATTTATAGATGTAAAAAAATTGATATGGTTGTTTTTAGTTCAAAAAAATTACCTTCAAAATTCGAATATTTAATGCCCATATTTTACGCGTCCCAGCGCATATCAAGTGATTTTTTGGTACCTACTACAATATCTCAGCCCTATTAAACTATGCGCGACCACCGAATAATGTTGATATATATACGTAGTTTTTAAACATTTTTAATATCTGTTGAAAACAAAATGATTCGTAAATTTACTGAATATGACGTTTTCTGATTTTTTTTTTTCTGAAACATACCTCTACGGCTCAATTAAGCTCACAGACTATTTCAAAATACACACTGTTAAACGTGTAATAAATCGACTCAGGTCAGCCCGACGTTATTGAATAATTATGATTTGGACGAATCAATAATATAAAATAATGTTGTACCAAACGATTTTAATACTAATTAAGCGTTGATAAAAAATGAACATATACGCAGAAAACGGACTCATATCAGATAAGCGCTATTACACATTGATCCGAATACTAGAGTAATGAATTTGCAATTGTTAATTGTTATTGGTATATTATTTAATTCGTGTAGTTTATTACGAGCATCGAGAGACTAATATCATCGTAATGTATCTGTACAACGATGCAGCTTGTGGTTTAATGATGATGATAATAATTATAATATTGATAAACTTGCTTAAACTTCAAACAAATTATTATAATATATATTTAAATGGTTTATACAACTCGTTGTCATGTTCGGTTATGCACAGCATGTCAGTATTTACCGACCGCGTTATCTCGAAAACTATTAATTTTTCGTTCGGTTATATTATAATCGTTTTGAACCGTTCAGCAGATATGGATATAAAATACGTATAACACATTACAATATAGGTACCTACACTAGTGGCGCACCCAGGGGGGGCTTTGGGGTTGAAGCCCCCCCCCAAATATATTTTTTTACTAAATTATATATTATTATAGTATATTTTCACAAATATAGTAGGTACTACAATGATGATTGATTAAACGTATAATATAACATATAATAATAATAGTGAAAAAATTACCATTTATAATTTGCGGTAATTATTTACTTGTGTGTAAAAAAAAATAGGAAAATGTTTAAGCCCCCCCCCCCCCAAACAAAAATCCTGAGTGCGCGCCTGACCTACGTGTGTACAGAGGTGTATAAGAAAAAATAATGAGTCAACATTATCTCTTATTATAAAGACATGACGTCTTAATGCGATATTGTTATGGGGCGCAGAAGAATTATACTATAGACATATCCGCTTCGCGACGTCGGAACAGCAGCGTAGTGCGTGGATAAAAATTAAACACAACAATATTTGGATTTCTATCGGTGTGAAAAAAACAGTGCACGAGCAATATACTATAGAAAAACAATACGGCGCGTGTGCAACAGTACAATAATATAATAATATACAGTCGTCTATAATTGAAATGAATAACGCCAATCCGGAGGATTAGAAAGTGCTTACGCACAGGAACCGCAGTGGTCTGTAAAAATGTCAAATTCTATTTGTTTTCAATTTCAAAAACAAATATATATATATATACACGATATAAATAGTATACAATATTATATATATTAATCCGTATGCATATTAATGCATATTAATCATATATACGTGACGTTCGCTGCAGTTGCTCGGAAACACAAACTCGGAATTCGAAGGAAAAAGAATAATAATATTATGTTGTTTGTGCGTTATCTGCGTGAGAGTGCTATAGACGGATGGGGGGGGGGGTGAAGGAGAAAATAAGGGTAACCTTACAGTAAACCCCTGGTAGCCCTCGCATTCATATAACTACAAGCACGATTCTTTGTAGTACCTATATAAACAACCCTTATAATATGTATCTGCAGCGCAAAGGTCCGGTTTCCTCGAATGGATATGTCTTTGACTTAAAGGTCTGCGCGAAACAGAAAAAATAAAATATAGCCAACGACCATAAAGAAATCAAAGTGAAAATATTTATGTATAAGGAGCGAGACAAACGCGATTTGGTATATTGTATTTAATGGATTTCTCGCACTGCAAAGGAACGGCATTCTTTTTAGTTATTTCTCCGTCTGGCCGTATAACAAAAATAGTTTTACAACTTAATTGTTAAATAGGTTGTACCACTTGTACCTAATGCCTAAACATTTTACTTAACCAAATAAATAAAAAGAGGCATTCCAGTTGCAGAGTACGCGTTTATCTTGTATTAATTACCAAACATAATTAACATAATATATCATGTCATCATGGGTTATGAATAGTTAATTTATACATGTATAATATAATAATATAAAATACATTTTATATGTTATGCATTTCGATTAAATTTTCATATTAATTCTTCGACATGATAATATAATTGGGTTTTGTTTTAGGACTGTTCGACGTACGTAACAATAAGCATAATAATAATAAATTATTGGAGTATAAAGGGTCGTTTATTTTTCGGTATAATATTTATCAATTATTTTTGTTTATTTTTCTCTTAATAATTAGTATATGGGCATAGTTTTAAAATCATAGCTTTATGCACAGATGATTAAATATTAAATAATTTTCAACATTTCCTCTAATATGCTATTTAAAATACTATTTTTATGGACTTGGATGATCCTACGGACCTGATAACCAATTTCATAGTTTTATTTTTCTTTTGATCTAAGCACAGGCGAGGGTGCAAGATAACAACCAATTGTATATCATATGATACAATAGGGTTTATATTTTAATATTACTTTTTATTTATTATGTTCCTGTAAACCGAGGTATATAGTATCATTCTGTTAAATACGTATAATGTTCGTATAAATTATCCGCACCGTAAATTAAATGTTGATTATTAAGTTAATATGAGTATGTTATTTTTTTTTTAGACCATTTATACTTTGTGGAAAAAGCCGTATTATTAAATCGTTAAATGGTAGATTTTAGTCAAATGACATCGTGCTACAGGTGTAACGTTTTTAACTATTTAACAAATTATGATTTTATGTAAATTACATTTAATAAATTTTTGTATTTGGTTGTATTCAAATAATTTTCATGCAGATAATTGCTCTTTTTTTTAATACTTATATATTTTATTACATAATTTAAAATGATTTTACAATATGTTTCACATCTTGTATCCACGTTACTATATAAAATGACACCTGTTGAATAAAATGTTTATCAATACGATCTCATCTCCCATGCATATAGGTACTGCCACCGGGCCAAACACACAAAGTATGTATATATATATAGGTACTTTGATATTATTTTTAAATTATTTAAATTATACGTTAAAACCTTACATTTTCTGTCAATGCCATCTGCTTATGAATTACGACACATATGTCAGTATAGGTATATAAAAGTTAGTACTTATGAACAAAATGTATTTCAATCTATAGGCACTTATCTATGCCTAAGACTCAAAAACATCATATTATTATTTTATATTTTGTGTGGGACATCTGGAAATTATATAGACGATGATTACCTATTATTTGTTAACCATATCGTTTACTCTTAAAGTCGGTAATTACACAAAACATAAGATTTAATTCTTAGTGACATAGTTTTGTGTTCGATAGTTACTTTTATATTTAGGTCATTCCCTAAATTCCTTAAGTAGTACTTATGTAAAATAAACGATAGATTCAAATCAAATTATTTTTATATCATAATTTTATATCATTAGTACATATATGTATTTTCAAATACCTATTTCCATGTATTCAGTGTGATATACCGATAATAAATGTTGTATTGAATATAGTGTTCGCAGATTAGTGCTAATATATATAGGTGTACAATTATATTTATATAAAGGGTATAGAGAGTATGCTCGCCCTTCAACCTATAAAATGTTGTAATAATAGTTTTTTTTTATGAATACTTACAAGTATATAGCATAGATTAAGAACATTTACAACATGTTCTTTCAGATGTATAATATTATTTATATGAAACGAAAACTGATGAACAATATCGCAATAACGCTATAGAACATTAAATCTCGTGTATTAAAAATATTCAAACGCGTGTAAAGTGGCGCTATTATAAATCATACTAAAGTCAATATTATCTTTTATACAGAGTGACTTTTTTCATGCATGCCCACGCTTAGACGTTATGCATAATACATTTCCCGCAAGAAGAGTACAAAATAATTACAGCATATTAATGTATTTTTCTTCTTTTTTTTATCTATTATAAGATCCGGCAACTATGGCCATTAGCTGTAAGATAACGCTATAACGGTTGATTTGGGAACGGTAGGATTTGGAACACGCATGTGTATATATGGGGCATAACTTCGTTACTAAAAATTCGGGTGGTCACCCTTCCTGGAGCTAGTGACACTGGATGGTGCTTAACTACAGAACTGATCAGCGGCTGCGGATAATCACCGGGGAAATAATTAATCGATCGGTACGTTGGATATAGAAAACGAGTAAATTCCTATGTTGCGCGTGTGATAGACAGAGACAGAATATCATGCAGTTCTCTTGCAGTTCCCTTAATCGTATATAACAATGGAGTCCGCACACTCAAAAAATGTCATACATACATATATATTATTTTCGTAGAACTTTTATACACCGTGTTTGCGACATTGATTATACCTTAAGACACGATAGCTGAACGTATACCTACATATAATTAATACATGTAACCAGTTTTTTTTTTTTACAAAAAAACCGTATAGGTACCATATATTACGTTCAAGTTTATCGGGTCGGTCAAATATATTACGAACTGCCGTACTATATACGGTATTGGGGTCAATCCGTTTCAAAATCTACCGTCATTGCACTCGACCTTTTCCCGAAGCGTTTCGATTTTTCTCGCTGTACGAACATGTGTTTTTCACATGGTTCCGAAAATAGTTATAAAAATATGTGCGTCGCGTTACACTGTACGTAATAATATGGCCAACGACAGCTGTGATAAAATAATAATATTAAACGCGTTGTTAAAATAAATGGCAAGATAGGATCAGCTATATAATATTATAATAATATGTGTATCGACTCGTTATCGTCGCGTTAATCGTTATATCAAGATAATACACCATACGACGTTACCACCCACGTTTAGTGCATAATGTTGGTCGTCGTTATGTTTATATCACATATGCTTTGTGTTTTCCGGGAAATGTCCTTCGGATGTGATCTTTGACGAGTAACAGGTATAATATATATATATATATATATATATATATATATAAGTATACACGTGCAGAAAACGAACGAGGATACAAGATAGTTTTTACCTTTCATCGCTGACGTAGATATTTTACAACTTGGAACCTGGTACTAAGGTACCCTCTCGCTCCCATCAACATCTCCCCGTACGACCGTGCCTAAAAAATATAATACGCGTGTGTGATGCTGGAAAAAGTACATTTTCAAAAAACGCGTTTTCTTTTGCGTTCGAGCTGCGCGGCAAACGATAACATGAACGATCGAAAAACCAACGTCGCCCTCGTTCGGTTTTACGATACGACGAAGTAGGATTTACTATTTTTGGTAAGAACAATTTTGAAAGTATATTCCTTTCGTTGCTCGCTAATGATAGTTCACTAACACTAATATAAATATATTATCAAATTTTAAAAATGCATTACACCTTTTATTTGTACACGCCCACCGTTGAATTTCATTTTTCGTTATGCGATAAAAACGGAACTTAAAACCATCAACCACACGTAACTCTTTAAGTTTTTCACTATACATTTTTATACAGAAAAATTGGAAATAATTTTCACTACGACTGTATAAGCAAGCGAGTAAGGTTGTCGATAAACTGATTAAACATATTTTTTGACAGTCGTTTCAAAAGCACCTGCACAATCTTATATGCTGATAAATAATATATCGAACAGTAATTTCCCAATGTCCACAATCGTTAATATCAAAAATAATAATTGGACATTTGTCCGAAATTCGTATCTTATATTTGTGTCCGCAATTCGTATGTTACCTTTTTAGATTTCGTCCGCAACTCACATGGTTTTTGTCACTTTGTCAATTTTCAAAAGCAATTCGGAAACATGCTCACCAAGTCACCCGATTTTCAAAATTTTGACTTTAAAGGGTTGAAATCGATTAAAATAATTTTTACATGTAATTTGTATATCTATATTCATATTATAATATGCAGTCGACCGATAACGAAAAATAAGGTACGACACGGCGGCTGTCCGAGAGTTTCCATCTACCTGGACTCTGACCTTTTTTGTATGTGTATTTTATCGACGTGTAGATATGAAGTGTTCCCAGGCTACATTTAATTGCCTAGAAAACTAGCTTAATTCATACAAATAATTTCGTTATCGAAAAATAATATTAAATTTCTCATCTATATGCGATAAACGTGTTAAAATCCACCAGACGCCGAACGTGCACCGATTTTCGGCTCATCACTATTCACTCATCAATGTTATGCGATTGAATTGTGCACGTTTGTGCAAAGTTTTGATTTAATATCATATATCTGTATATTATATTATATTATAGAATACAATATTTATATAAACAAAATGTTACTAATATCCAGTGAATATTAAAAACTATGCCCGGCCAAGACTGTCCCGTGCGAAGCCGAGTAACTCAGTTTATTAAGCATATCATAGACAATTCGACCGTATATAGTATATACTATTTATAATGTTGTTGTTATCACCGTACAAAAACAGTACCTGATTGGTTAACGAGACGAGGAAACTCAATAATAATAATAATAATAATAATAATAATAATATATTATATAATATCATTTTATTATTATATACACTATCGGTTCCCAACCCATTGGCCGCGAGCCACTTATGGGCCGAGAGTAACGTGGAACTGGGCCGTGGACCAGACTACATATAATATTAACATTATTATAAAGTATAAAGTATATATTTTTATTATATAGGTACCTAGAAACTTGATGGGCTTGATTCGACCTCCTATCTGTGTGAATGAGTTTTTTCTACTTTAGTTTATTTTTTAAAATAAATGTAGAAAAAAACTGAATGTCGGCAATGATGTAAGGCTAAAACTGTCTAGTTTTAAATGAGTGGGGGACTTTATTGACTCTCAGGGGACAAGTAAAGGCAAAAATCGCATTAAATTGTTGAATAAAAAGGTTTTTTTTTATTTTTTTAATAAACAATTAGTTTTTAATTCTTCTATTGCTAATAACTGATGTAACTATATGTAAGTGTGTATATATATACCTATGTACGGTATATATGGTATATATATATATATATATATATATCCGTACATAGGTATATGCTATATTGATTATTAGCGGATCTCAAAGATTTTTTTTGTTTTTTTTTTCAACAAAATTGGCGGTCCGTATACAACTAAAAAAATTAGGAACCGCCGGTATATACTATATCGTTGTCGCAGGAAAACCGTTTGTTCGCCGATTGGGCCGGGACGCAAGCACGAGCGATTGTTGTTTTTTATTTCTTTTGTGTATTCGATTTGTATTTCCTTTGCGCAGCCGCGAAGAGACGCCTACGCCGGCCCACTAACCGCGTGCCCCACTGGGAGCCGCGCGCCATGGCGTTCCGCGTCGTTGTTTAAAATAATATTATTATTACGCTGTACGTGCGGCGGCGCCTATAAGCACATTACTAGTACAGGTGGTAACGTTGTTGCCATACCTACTTGTTTTTTTTACATACGCGAGACTTATGCAATATAACGCGCTGTCCTACTCGAGTGAATCGCATTCGTATGCACATATCCGGCGCACGCGATGACGTGTGCAGGTGCACTACATAATGCAGTTATTATATAATGTTGTACTTATTACAATATACTAAATTCACAGGGTTATACCCGTAATAAACTATATACTGCGAACAGGCGAAGAAAAAACGATGAAAAAAAAGCTACGCCGAAAATTGCAATTATTATCAGTTGTGTATAATACGCTTTTCGAAAAAAAAAAAAAAAACAGTTGTCAAACGTATATAAAGTTCTAACCTCGTATACAGCTATATATAAGCTGCAGGAACTTATTTACACGAGCGTTTTCAGACATTTTTTTTAGCGAGGCGGGGCAAAATTGTTTTAAAAAATAAATGAAGATTGTTTCATACATTTTATACTTAAATTTTTTTACCGATAATGCTTGGAAAAGCTAATTTGAAATTCTAAAGGGCGCAAGTGCCCCGTCTTGCTCCCCCCCCCTGGAGACGCCTATGCTATTTATATTATAAGCTACATTGAACCTATTATATTAAATGCTATAGTCACGTCTTGCACTTGTACATAATATAAGCTAAACTGCAGTTATACATTATGCGTTTGACTGAAATGCAGTCGATCGTCACAAATAGCTGTGGAATAATATATGTACGCGTTTATTTTTATAATACCTAGTGGTGGTATCTATATACTTTTATGGTTGAAATTATTTGATTTTTTTTCTTGCTTTTACTTCATTTCAAGATACGTATTCATGGGTACATTGTTTATTATAAATTATAAAAACAAGTTGTAATATGTGAAAACAATATTACACCTCCGATAGATCTATGCACAATTATAACATTCAATATTTTGCAGAAAATTAGATCCTGTGCCCATTCACATATTTTATTATAATATTGTTACAGTTGATTTTATTAAACATATCTTTCTCCAACGTAACAATAGTCACTTAACTCGATTTTGGTGTTTGTTTTGCAGTGGTTCGTCGATCAGCCAACACGACTGATCAAGGCCCGTTGGTCCTAGAATGGATAAACTACTGCTTCACGAAAAACGGCCAAAAACACCGGTCCGACATGTACTATTGCATGAACGAGAAGCATCCCACTCTGGTGGTACGAAGAGGATTGCCCGTTTGCTTTTATTTAAAATTTGACAGAGAATTCGACATAACTACGGACAACATCTCGTTCATGTTCAAATTGGCCGGTAATTATCATTTTATTTATACATTCGTGTGTTGCGGTATAACAACTGAGGTTAGAACTAGTTAAGCCCTGAATGTACACTCTTTTTCACACATTTTTGTTTAACGTATTCAAATGTATAGCAGTTTAGATACGACGTCTGTGTGTATAGAATAAAGCACAACTGTACAACACATAGTTTATAGAATCCATAATGTTTTCCAAAAAAAATTATAAGTTAGAAGAGTATGAAAGTGCTGTTCTTCCGGATTTTTCTTCAAATCCGAAAATCCATATTTATTATTTATTATGAGTAGGTACCTCAATTATTTGTGAGGTAATTAATTCAAAAACATTTTCTACAATATTATTTCATTCTTTTTTTGAATTGATGAGAATCAAAATGTACACCTGTCTTATTCGTTTAATAATGTATGAAGACAATTTTTAAAGTTGCTAATTTATGGCGATGAGCTGAAAAACACACAGTAGGCCAAGTTTGGTTATAATATAAAAGTAGGTACAAGTTCTCATTTATAATTTACCATAGAAATATTTTAACCACAAAGAAAATTTTGTATTAATTGTATTTATTCCAACACATTGAATCTTTATATAAAAATTAAAATGCCCTAAATATTAATTAAATTTTAAATGAATTATTTTTTGCGTTAATGAAATCATTTTTAAAAATCATTAGTAAACTGTTTTTATAATTAGATTTTTACGTTAGTGGCTATAGGTACTCGGGTGGTATCAGTGGGAGCCAGAGGGGAGTAATGGGAAGTTTTTCTACACCTATTTTTAAATATTTAATTCAATCTATATACACACGAATAATACTGGATCCATTGAGACACGTGCGGAAACCCAGAAATTTTAAATCAAATTTTACGAATTTAACACATCTAAATATGACTAATGTATTATTATATTTCTATACATTAAATTATCTTAAATTGGTAAAAAATTAATTTCAATGTTTATTACTTACAATTATAAATACTTTAACATTGTTATGCAGTAAATTTTAATATATTATTACACACAAATAAACAATTCCCTTGAACCAATATAATATTATAGATATCTATAGGTTATAAATACATTGTACATGTAACTGGAAAATGATAGTCACTAATAAAAATGTGACCAGGGCCTTCTACATATTTTTATATATCTTATTGCCAATTATTACCGATTCTATTATTAAAGACTATAATCGATTGCTTCCAAAAAGTAAAGAATAATTTATAAAACTATTAATCAATATTTGACTCGCTAGACAAATTTATAATCGTTTTAATTTTCTTTGATCGATTTCTTTTATTTTCAATTCAACAAACTTTAGATCTATATTAAGATTCATACTATTTCTATACAGCATCACCTACCTATGTACAATAATATATTTAATTTTAAAAATGTATTTATTGTCTCTTAAAATATGATTCAATTAATATATTTATATGCAATTAATTTGAAAACCAATTTTATGTGAATGTAGGTCTGTGCGTAGCCAGGGCTCAGGTATCGGCATGAGGAGATAAATCCAACCCAGAGTACTTGACCAGTTTGATTGTATTTAATCAGCTTTTAAAAAATTTAGAACTTTCGTGACTAGTTCGAATTAAATATTAAACAATATCTATTATATCTACATTAATATTTAGTAACAATTATTGCAAAACAATAAATTGCAATACTTTGTTGATATTTGACCCACGTAGGTAGTTTAACATATATTTTCAAATGTAAATGGGTTAATATGAATAATAAATGAACGGTTGAAAATTATTAAATGTAAAAATTATAAACTAGATGTCCATGCGTCTTATATGTCGATACTTGGTACACAGTGTTTTTGAATATGTGCCACAAGTATCGAGGCACGAAAACTCAAAACTTACAGTAAAATAATATATTCGAATGGTTTAGATAAGATTTGATTTTAAAAAATTCACTTGATAATGAGAAAAGGCATCTGTTAACCTTTGAAGTAAATTATTGATAAATATACTATTATAGCATATAAAAACGAATGTTTAAATCGTTCCGTTCGGAATCTAAAACTCATGTGGGAGACATAATATTACAGTAGGTATATAATTACATAAAATATAGTTTAATGTATGACACAAATATAACGCACGGCGATCGCTATCGATTTAATAACTTATACCAATATGTACCATTAATTAATTTTCCAATGACTCCCGGAAATGCGTTCAACCGCCGCACTGAGTTATGTAGGACGTGTTCTTGTCCTAATAATGAAACGCCTGCAGTAGTACCGATTATTATTATAATACTGCAATAATACAACAACCACGGAACTGCATGTGACGTAGGCACCACGCTTAAAAGTGTAATGCGATCATAATATTGTTATTAATGTGCACGTACGTTGCACGAGTGCATTAATTAAGTGGGTGCACGTATTATAATGCAATGCTGCAGTGCGTGGACACAATGAATAATCTTAAAAACCATAATTATTAAATAAAGTTTTAGATAAAGTTTCATCTCAACGCAAAGTCGACGGGACTGTCGCAAAATAAATTAAAATAACATTTTTATTGAAAAAAAATTATTCATTCGACCTAGTTGCAAATACTGCACATGCAACACATATAAGTCATACCATTTTTTTTAACAACAGCATACAATTCGTGTAATGTACCAAAATATTTTTCACGTTTGGCAGTTTTCCATGTAAATGAAACCGATGAAGTCAAATATCTTATCCTATTTCTGTGTATAGTCTTTTCATTTAAATTAAATTAATATTAAAAACAATATAGGTATAATATTTATCTTTTTAATTTTTTTTTATCGGCAATACATTCCATTAAAGGTGGAAAACCTTAATATTAATAATAATGAAAATAAATAACAAGAAGAATAGATTTATGAAACCTTACAGTGGAAATATTTTGTTAATACTGTTAATAATGTATTTCACCCAAGTATACTGTAATAAGTACACCAAAAAATTCCGAATAAATAAACGCATCTAAATGCTAGTTAAATCCCTAGGTATAATTTATTAAGTTTGTTGATGATGTAGTATGTAAAAACATCAATTGTGATGATTCCCTTAAATGAAATATAAAAAAATAAAAATCGAATATTCACATTGAATAGTTGTGATTAATAGCGAGATTAGTAATTAATTTTACTTTGATAGTATTCTAAGACTCTAGCCCTGCGAAATGGATTCTGAAATAGATTTCGTGGTATGAAATCATCAGTGCTAGAACGGTTAATATAAATACGTACATACTACATGGTATAATATATTAGTGTAAAATCACATGTCTATTTTAGCGAAAAAGTAAATTAATATCTAACCACTTGATGAGCACACCACAAACAGATTTAATTTGGCGTTTTGTTTTTAATAGTTATTAAGATATACTCTATTATAATTTTTGAGGTGTATACAATGCATAAGATAAAATTTATGTAACACTTTTTCGTCAAATCTATCGTCTATATTAACATTGTGCATTCATTTTTATCCTTAATAATATTATTTATAATAATGGGATAGTCGATGAGCAGCTCAAATTTAATAACAATCAAATTTTTCAACATTATATTTTTGGCGGACTTTATGCGTAATAATAAACATCATATTATGTAACATATTAATATACATTTGCTTTTGTTTTCAATTTTCATTCATTCCGTGTAACATGATAATTAATAATCTATAATAAGGACAAACAGCTATTATAGATTGTTGGTCGTTAATAATTATTATAAACTATAATTATGATCATAAAAATGATTAACTATATTTATCTTTACGTTTGTTTGCGTGGGCCAGAAATGGCAGAAACGTTTAGACGAGCCACATGCTTGTCTAAAGCCGTATTGATATTTACCTACATATTTTTAACCATAACATTATTTACCCTCTGACCTATCGACTACCACGTAATGGAAACATAATATTATATAAGTATCACTGTCGCTTGTTATAACTCTGAGATCAGACCCTTTGGCATATTTCATCATGAAGTACAACTTTAATGGAATAAAATATATGGTGTATCAATGTATCATACATGAATTGTTTAGTTATGAAAATAATATTTAGGTTCTTTCGATTCTTATATCCAACGAAAAGAAAAATAACCCTAAGTGCTAATTCAAATTACGTATAGGTACTTTATTTTATTCGATAATAAAATTATATTTACATTTAATAAAAAAAAAAACCTTGTAAGCATGTATATATATTTTATAATGTATAGATATAATTTAAAAATATAACAAAGTATGAAAAAATGTTTATTTATTATTAGAAAGGAAGTGAAATGTTACTTAGATTGGCGATTACATCCTTGAGTAGGCTGCTTCTCAAATAAAAATGTTAGTCTTTCAGAATCGTTCCAAGATATATAAAATTGCAAACAAATTAATTCTGACTTGATGAGGATTAGGTTTTTTTTTTTACCAAACTTTGACATAATTATTGGCAACAAAGCATACTAGCATAAGTTGAATATTACGTATAATCAACATTTTTTATTACTGTTATAATTATAAAGATATTTATATTTGACAAAATATATGTTAACGATATAAAATATTTAAAGTTCATTCGAATGCAATAGGATGTTACTATATTAGTAATAAATAATAATATTATTACATTCAACTGAATACAAATCCATAACGAACTGGTGTGAATAAGAAAACGAATATTACTTTTATTCATGCGTTCGAATAAAGTCATTTTACACACGACTTGCAAATAATAGAAGTGTGTTTCGTAACATACCACTACCTCAATATTTTCGCCTCTGCTACATGAACATACACACTTTTCGTTTTAATTTATATTATTATAATGTATCTGACCGACTAGTCCGATTACTGATTCCTTTGTGACCCACGTATTCTAATACATTTACATTTAATACCTTTCAGTTCAGATTTTTATTTTTTTTTACGTTCGGTACATAATGTTTATTTAAAAATATTAGTTTTCCAATTCATATCTATCTCATTGTGTAATAAAACGTATAATAATGTGAATCTAACGATTACCATACTATTGGCTTGTATCATACTATATTCTACATTTCCACGTAATATCGGTGATTCTGCGGTTAAAACCCATATACACATATTTGTTAATTTTGTTTTGTACAATACGTTTCCACCGCGCGAGTGCATAAATCTTATAAGTTGAATTAATTAAATTATTATGCTGGACGATTTCTACGGGTTTTTGATACTTTTTGGCTCCTGACGTTGAATATGTTAATCATATATATGCAGTATTGATTGTTAGATTTTTAAAATACTTTTTTATACTTACCAAATAATAGGTATATAACGTTCACTATAAATTACATAATATTGTATTGTATTTAAATTAATGCACACTGAACAATATATACTATTTTAAATTCGTTACTATCGGTTATAAAATATTTGATTTACAGTTGGAAACGTAAAAATCAACATAAATTGATAATATTCGTGGGCCTTATAGACGTTCGTAGGAGGCATTTTGAAAACTAATTCTGGTCTTCCCGAACATATCGGTAGAGAAAATTCAAGTAGTGATGTACACGTAGAAATAATCAATTTTAATTCGATAATTTTTTTGGTTTTTATTATGTCTAAGAAGTTTTAATGATATTCAATATCATAACTTTTTTTCGTTTTCATTTTTATTTCTATTACAATCTTCATAACTGTTTATCTATAGTTAACCATACTTTTGGTCTTCTATGTATTAATCAACTATTAAATTTACAGAATAAATACACAATAAAAATATGATTCGTTCGATGTTCATTTCCTGGTTTACTGGATACGTTAAGGCTTACAAATATGTTAAGACTAAATTTCAACAATTTATTTGAGTAGTAGGTATTTATTCTGAACATGGAATAAAAACATTCTTTAACCAAGTACTGTTAATAATAATATTTATATAATAAGAGTACGTCTTAGTTTTTTACGGAGAAGTTGAAGAGTGAATCCGAAATTACGCTGTCATTATACAATAGTTGTATACAACACTCGTTTGATGTGAAGTTGCAGTCTAATTATACGCCCACTCATATGCATATAATTATAACAGTAGTAAAGTAGGTGCTGATTCAATAAATGTTTTTATAGTCTCTGTGTCGTTTTGCGTTGAAAATCACTCGTTCACACGTCTCTAACATAAGTATAATATAATATATTATAATAATATAGTCTTTGTCAATGATGTTGTCAAAAGAATAAACATGTGTTAATGTCACAAAAGGAATAACTGAAAAAATCATTATATCAACTGCGAAATTGCAAAGATACATTTTTTCCCCACCAAGTTTTGCCGAAAACAAAAAACAAATATACTTTGCGTTTTGTCTTTAAATAAATAAACACGAAATTGGCACAAGATTTCATTTGAAATATTATAATTTTAAACAATATTTATTCTATTAATATCACTGCCGATCAATTAAATATAAGGAGAAGTTTATTTTAAGTAAATAAGATTTTGAATTACGTCTACATTTGTATAAGAATAGACATGCAAATGTTTTATTTGTGAATATTGGATTACATCCAAAAAGATAAGTAATTAACTTTTCACAGTTTAATTTATATCAAAAAGAATAAGACAAATATGTGAAATAAATTAATAAATATATTAAGCAAACCAGACCGACGAAAAAATGAGGAGATTTCATTGACCAACAAATTATTTGTACATTTATTACCACTGGCCACTGGGTATACATTATTTGGCAAAACGGATTAGCAATATATTTTGTTATTAACTTTCCTTGAATAGATACGGTTTAATATCTGTTTTCGAATTTTTCCACATATTCTGCGGACGTACCAATAATATAATTTTGAAATTTATTGAAAACCAAAACCGTTTGAAATCCTTCGTGAAATATTACCTAATATTGTAATGCAAATAAGTAACCTACACACGACGCCTCGAAAACGGTCAATAATCTACCGTTTATAGTCACGTTGTTGTGATGAAGTCACACATTCTATGTTTAAGGCGTTTTATATAGATAGTTATAAGAGCATATAAGAAAAAGAAGAATATTATTATGTTAATTCCGAAATATTATACTAAAGTGCATTTTGGATTTTGGTAGAAATTTAGAAACGGTCACATGATATTTTAACAGTATACTTACTATTTTAATTTATTGCGTGATTATCAAATATTCTTTAAGAGTACTGTTTTGAACGAATTAAATGTCTTAACACTCATCAATAAAAATAATAGTCTCCTATGGAACTCCTAAATGTTATGCTTGAGTTGGAAATAATTTTTTTTTGTGTTGTTAATTTGTTTTGATTACTTACAAGTAATTTTATTCATCTTACAAAATATTTAGAAATAAATTATTTTAAATGTGTTTATGTTATTTAAAAAATAAAAAACAATATGTCACAGAGTCACAAATAAACCTCCTATACAAAATATAATACAAATTTTATCGTTTTAATCAATTTACATTGGCCATATCAAAAAAATAACATAGTATTTTGATATAAATGACACATAAAAGTGTTTACGGAGTTAAATCAATATATTCTCTAGCTCAGAATTTAAAACTACAAGCTACCTTAAGAAAAATCACCATTGAAATATTTTGTCGCAATACAGTTTATTTAAAATGCAAGACAATATTATGTAAGCAATGAATCTATACATACTTCAAATTAGAGAATCAACGTAATACGTAAATACGTTACCAAAGAAATCATAATTTTACCATAAGAAATCTTTAAAAATTTGACTTGAAATATTTCAGAAGCGGGAGATACAAACTTTGGAAACAATACCCAAGCTGTTGTGCCGTTGAGAAAAAATCCGTCAAATGGCAATGGCCATTGGTCGGCGTATGTGATGGAGACGGACGATGTGGGCTCAAATGTTGTCAGCGTTAGGGTGAGTTATATTAATTTGAACAAACAATTAATATTATTCCTACACAAGGAACGTTTAAAATGTTTGGAAACATGTTGGTGCGGTGTAATGCGATATATACACACTCTCATGTTTTCATACTTACTGAGTACTTATACCACTACCTATGTATCATAGTGTGTGATGCCCGGTGGTGAGTTGTTCAATTTAGATTATGTTTTTCTCATCAAAGTACTCAGAATAATATAATATATGTATTTATGTATAAAGATTACGCCACCGAATGATTGCATCGTGGGACAGTGGGTGTTTGACATAGACACCCGATTAGGAAAAGAAGCAGCGTTGTTCTCAGCTAGAGGAAATCCGATTTACATACTTTTCAACCCATGGTGTCCAAGTAAGTTGTTGTAATATCATTATTATACGCTATATAGCAGGGGTGGCCAAACTTTTTTTGGTCACGATCAACAAAATATATACTTCACCTTCGAGTATGGACTTTCATAAAAAAATGTTATTATTATTGAATACCTAACTAAAATTATTAAAAAACATACTTGCATAAAGTGTATATAAACATACAATAAGTATTATAAACTAATTACTAATTACTAAAAATAGTATAATAATAATTAATAATAATTTCTTAAATCTAATTACATCTAATTGCCTTTTAGGTACTTCAGTTTTAGGAGGGAAATTTATATCAAATTTTAAATGCGTAGTTCTAAAATGTCTTTCTAGATTACCCTTTTTGTTATTGTAGATATTGTTGTTATTCGACAAATCAAACATATGCACTTGTCTTTCAGCATTGTAAAAAAAAAATCTATTTCCCATTCTTAATGAAAATGATACGTTTTTTATTTCTTATGAGCACTCATACTTATAAATTTTAAAGAACTTAAATACGTTTTTATAAATTTAATACAACAGACACCGAATGAACACAGTGAAATGAACTTGCGTGAACGATAAACATTTGACATACGAAATCAGAATAAAAGATAAAAACTATACAGATAAAACTTATTGACAATTTATTCACTACAACCTCGATTAATATTCGTGCGCGTGTTCCAAAAGTTAACTATAACATGATCGACTTTGAAATTGTCCGCAATCAACCGTTTGACTGCCCATACTATAAAGGTTTACGAAGCGCAGTGTAGTGAAATTTGTTTCCGTAAATCTTACGTAAATATTTATTGTCGAATAAAATGTTTATAATACTGCCTGAGGCCTGTCGCTTGGATGTTGTAATAATAATATTACGTACGTGTATAATATAATCAAAATAATTATTTTGTTTAATTATATTATGTGCAGCTGACGAAGTGTACATCAGAGACGATAAGCTTCGCGAAGAATACGTGTTGTGCGAAGAAGGACTCATGTGGCGTGGCTCTCATAACAGACAGAAGAAAGTGATGTGGACATTCGGCCAGTTTCAAAAGAACATGTTGGAAAGCAGCTTTTTATTGTTGTTGAAGATCAGGCGATTGGCGTTAATACACTGCAGCGACCCGGTGAAAGTGTCGAGGAATCTATCTGCTGCGGTAAATCGGAACGGAGCTCCATGAGCCATGACCCAAAACAGAGCCTTTTTAGTTTTTTAATGAGAAAAAGTTATTGTTTTCGACTTATACTTCGATTATAATATGGATGCACCTGTAATCGAGTGCAATTATTATTGTCGGTGGCATAGTGCAGGGGTGACCAACTATACAACCTATAGTAATTTAGTATCCAACCCAAGAATGAAATAGAATATAATATGTACACCGTGTATTCATTATATGATATGGAAACATATTATGTTTGTGTTGTAATTGTATTTTCATGTTTCTCATGTTTTTCAATTATAATGCAATATCCCTGTGTCCAACCAGGATGCCACGTTAAACTTTCGGATAAAATCTGTTTCCATAAAATAAAATGAACACACTATATATTATAATCAAGCACTTATTCACATATACCTGCCTATATAAATATTTGAATATTATTTTATATCATTATCTACCCACAAAGAACTTACATTTATATAAAATATTTTAAGTATTAAGGGTTATGATATTTGTTTTTAAAAATTGTAACACACACATATACATAATTGATAGTATATTTATAAGTGATGCATTCAAAGTTCTTAACGGAAGTATGTACTTTTTTCACACCATATTTTGTTTTTCTTTCATTATTTCCACAGGTAAATGCTCCCGATGAGTTGGGAGTAGTTGTAGGCAATTGGACTGAAGATTTTTCTGGCGGTACCCCGCCGATCAATTGGTTGGGAAGTGCGGAAATTTTAAATCAATTTATCAAGACAAAAAAGCCTGTAAAATATGGACAATGTTGGGTGTACGCTGGCGTTCTCACTACAGGTCTATTCAAATACTATTTTTTATTATAAGTGATTAAGATACTTAATTAGAAAATTAGACAAAGAGATCAAATGCATGTTGTTCTATGTATCATATATACAATGTTAAAAGATACTATTAAACGTTTTCCTCATTATTGAATATGTTATCTTGGAGAGGACTTCAGTTTGGTTATTGTTTTAAAAACGTTGATATTTAATATTTGGGAATGTACGCGGTACTCCACTCGTTTGTTAGTTAAATGGTTTCCGATTATTTATTTCCACCATTACTAATCGTTAATAAATAACCAATTATCATGATATTTAGTATCTATAAAGCGTATAAAATAGAACATGTTCATATTTTATGTATCGGTAAATCATACTATACGCATATTTTTCCATGTTTTCGAGTACGTCGAATGATAATAATTAATTAGCAATTCGGAAGCCATTCGTTATAATTATAACACCATGATTGTATAAGCAATAAGGTTGTGATTCATTTTAATATTAACCTATTGCACAGGTATTTTTAACTATTATTTAATTAGATATCAAGACGTGGGAGTTTCTGAGAGACCAAAACACCATTTGTGTTTTACATGTATACATAGATAATATAAAGTTTTTTTTGTGTATTATACAGTTTGCCGAGCTATCGGAATACCTTGCCGTCCAGTGACGGCATATTGTGCAGCTCACGACACACAAAATAGCTTAACAATCGATTACATGGTCGATGAAAACGGAAAAATACTCGAAGAGTTGCAATCAGACTCAATTTGGTGAGTGCTTACTGATTACAACATTATTATAATATAACACAGACATAGAGGTATACGGTCATTTGTCTCTCAGGTAGAGTTTTCGCCGTAATGAATAATATATTACAATTAATTACTTAATATGTAAGATCGCAGATATTGTAATTAAAAATTACACATCACATTACAAAAGAAAATTGCAAAACACATAATTGAATTACTTACGGATTAACAGTTATAAATTACAATAAAAAAAAAAAGGAAGTTTAATTTTCCTCGTAATCGGAAGCAATTTTTTGTATCCGAAGGCATCTAGATTTACAATAATAATAGATATTTTTATCTATAAAATTTAGAAAATTCTGCATCTAAAAATAACTAAGCATAATATTAATTATTTATTTAATATATTATTTGTAATTATTAATTATTAACATATTTTCTAAACTTTATATATAAAATCGAAATTCAGTTTGTATCGTATATTTTCGGTACAATCTGTTTGCGATTTTTTTGATACTTTTAATGTGTACACATTCATAAAAACGGACTACATGGGGACTACATTCCCAGTAGATAAAAATCGCAATATTATTGTAAAACGCATTGACACAGAAATACTTTTGTGGACGTTAGAATTTTCTTTAGAAATGTTGGACATGCATGTTTATAATTAGCGTTAAATCAACAATTTTGGAAAACCACTAAACCAATCACCTTTATATGAGTCTTAATTAAAAATGTCTCGCCACTATAATGTCTTTCTATTCATGTAAAAGGTTGTCATTACAATAATGTAAAAATAATGAACACGAGGGCATTAATGTAGCACGCGATTTGCTTTGTCTGCGAAGTGATCAACGTTAGTTGTATTGGTACAACGTCCGACGAATATATTTTGATGACAATGTTTTGCCCCGTATACGTCCGTTAGGTGTGAACGCAGCTCGACTACGTACAAACGTTGTACATAAAATCAGTTATTATATAATACTATGTTAAGCAGTGGCGCAAAGAGTATTTTTAAAATGTGTCGCAAATTCAATTCCACTTACCCACCCACCTCAAAATTTATCGTACTTATGTAATTTGTTAAAACATTGATCAATGATATTACATACTAACTAGTATATAATTCATGGAAATTGGACTGTTTCTCTATTTTTAGTTCTGTCTTTTTAACTTAAAACTGTATAAAACAATTTTTGTGGGCAATATTTAACCACCCATCACAATCAAATGTGGTCACGACCGCGACATCATGATACATGGAATGTGCACCACTGCAGCTGTTAAGGAATGGAAGTTCAGGAAGTTGTTGCCCGTCTTCATATGCGTATGAACGATATACAAGCGTACCAAACGCATTAGTTAAAATTATAATAAAAAAAAAATTAAAATTAAAATCGAAAGTATAAGCATTGTAACAGATAGTGCGAAACTGCGTGATAAGGTTGATTTCGGGTTTCTTTATTATCACGGCGTTATTATTTGTTAATTTCTCGTTTTCTAATCCTTGCGTTTGAAATGTAATATTATTATTCTCCTTGACTAGGAACTATCACGTGTGGAACGAGGTGTGGATGGCTAGACCGGACTTGAACATCCTGGATCGCAGTTGGCAAGTCATTGACGCGACGCCGCAAGAGCTGAGCGAAGGCCAGTACAAGTGCGGCCCGTCCAGCGTGACGGCCGTGAGAAACGGCGACATACGTGCTCCGTACGACACGGCTTTTGTGTACTCCGAGGTGAACGCTGACAAGGTGTACTGGAGATACTATGGACCGACTCAGCCGACCAAGTTGTTGCGCAAGGATACAGAGGCGTGAGTGTTTTATTATTATTATTCGTACAACACGATTATAAGCGCAATTTGTGGAGAAAGGGCCGGAGGGGGGGTTGCTCCTCGACATCCAAATGATGTATCATCCACCTGATCAGCATCACGATTAAAACCGAAAATAAAAATGTTATTATAGCTACTTATAATATAATTATTTCATTTTTTTTTAATATCGTTTAAATTTAAACGTCTTAAAATTTAAAAATTTTATGTAAAATAAATTTCATTTTATTTTCAAAATTGATCAGTTTGAACATTTTTAACACAACAAATCATATCACATATTATTCATTACTATTGAATTAAAAAAAACAAACGCAAATTATAATTATTATTATAATTATAAAATTGTATTTAAGATCGTTTTTGTTACCTGATTTAAAAGTTTTTTTTTTTTTTCATGATAATTGGAAGGTATTAATTGATATTGTGTTTAAAAAAATGTAGCCCCTCCATATAAAAATCTTAAATTGTGCCTATGACAACATGTATATAATACACGTGTCGTGTATTATAATAACGTATCACGTTTATACATTAGACGTGTGAAATGGCGTGAAATTAATCCGTATCTATGTAATATTATAGAATCGGAAAACTAATCTGTACGAAAGCGGTAGGCAAATGGGAACAGGAAAATATCACGGACAACTACAAATATCCTGAAAGTACGTGCACACGCTATACTCTATATAATAAAATATAATTAAGTACACTATATTATACTTATTATTGTGTACCGAGATGAGAGTTATTGGATTGTTAAATATTTATCATGGTTTTCGATAAAAATTTGCTTTGTGCTAAAAGTTGTTTTGTTTCCAGATTCGAAAGAGGAAAGAAATACTATGCTCACGGCGTTACAACAAAACAATAGTGTGTTCAGCCGTTATTATTTGAATGAAGATTTCAACGAAATCAAATTCGATTTCGAGTTGGTCGATGACATTATTGTGGGAGAAAATTTCAGGTTCGGATATTGAAATAGATTGTTTTAACTATTGTCACTGGCGTTTGTTTTACACATGTTATCTGTAAAAATATACAAGTGGCATGTATATCTGTACGTATAAATAATGAAACTGATGTCTGTTTATCGAAACCATTCTACACTCGTTGTGGTATATCTGTCTAGATATACTTCAAATTATAAGACTAATTATACATATTACATATACACATTAAATAATCCTTAAAACATAACGGACACCTATATTTGTATACTACTGCACTGTACACATTCACGACTAATTTTATTACGATATGGTATTTACATGTTATATTGCAGCGGGTTATACTGTTATATATTTGAATTTAAAGTACCTACGCTTGATTTGTTTAATCGGAATAACATAGCTGGACTAAGATTCTTTTTTTCTACATCAGACCGTACTAATCATGAAAATATATTATGTTTCGACGTTATAGAGTAAAATTGTTTTTTTTTTTTTACTTTATTCTTATTATAACTTACAACTTTAACCTGTACACGTTTTACCTTGTGAAGCCGGGTTTATACGATATGGAGCTTGGCGACCGTTGTAGGATGATGCCCTTGTGTATACCGAACCGAGCTGTAGTATACGATTATCATACGCTTTGGCGTGTTTCTCGCCGTACGTTTCCTTTGATTCAGGCCGATCTACCAACCATTGTTTGACAGACAGGATTGTGCTGTATCAAACCGAGGGTATCTCACAGTCCTACATGAGTTGAGCTATAGTAATATTAAGCGGATATAGCAGAATAGAACACCTATATAAACATCAGTTAGACGTATTGATTATTAAAATGCATTGTCCATTGACGTGCATATTAGTTTAGTTATAGACAATAGACTTGGATATATTTATACTGCAGGGATATTCAAAATGATTCACCCTATTTCAAATAGATTCAACCTATAGATAAAGTTAATTGAAAACTGTATTGTATACATTTATATATATTATTTGTACGTATAATTTCAGAGTCGCGGTAAAAATCACCAACAAAGGTCACAAAGATTACACGGTTAATGTGATTTTGCGCGTCGATACCGTAGATTACACCGGTAAAAATGGTTCTCTCGTCACCAAACTCGAACAACAAAAAGTTGTGCTTCACGATCCAGGTAACACAAAATTGATATAAAAATAATGACAGAATGTTAATTTACTCCATAATAATGCTTATTAAGTTTCTGTAATCGCTGCAGTGACATTGTATAAATATTTATTTTATTTTTGCATTCCCACGCTCTATTAATATAGTTATTAGTCACGGTGATTGCAGACTTTTTACATTTTTCTTTTACTACTCTACTATATAATAATTTACGTTACTATGATAAAATTTCATTGATTATGTATCCATTGTTGTAATAATGTAATTTGACTGAGTCTTACCACTGGGTAATTTCCCAATTCAAATTAATTACTGTTATAATATTCACGGCTTATCAAACATATTTGAATGTATGTACAGATTATAGATTTTTTTTATTAATAATAAAAATGAAATTGAAATTAGTTATTTAGATAAATAGTGCATTGTTCAAATAAATGAAATCCAGTAACGGTAGAGATTCCTATTCATTCAGCTACACATACAACTATACAAACATTATAAACCATTCATAACACATTAGTGTTATTGTATACACAATTGTATATGCTCACCCACGTCCACTCTGAGCCTCTATAAAATAACATCTACTCTCCATCATTTGTATGTTCGAGTATATATTGGAGCTAATTTTTTTATGTCACGCAGGATCGAACGTTGAATACGTTCAAACAGCTTTGACGTATTTCGATTACGGTAAGGACGTGAAAAGCCAAAATGTTTTCAACATTTCCTGTCTGGCGAGCGTAGTAGACACAGACTACGAGTACTTCGGGCAGGACGACTTCCGGGTTAGAAAACCTGATATAGAATTAAAAGTGAGTGTATATATATATATATATAATATTGCTGTCCATATAATATCTAACATTGACCATTTATTATATCTGTTTGGGTATAATATACTGTGAGTGGTTTTTTGTTAGATTGTATCGTTTAATCTAATAATAAAATGTTATTTTAACATTTTAAATTGTAGATGGTCGAAAAGCCTACCATGTCAGAAGAAATCAAGGTCAATGTAAAATTCAGAAACCCACTGCCCGTGTCATTGAAGGATGGAAAATTCTTAATAGCAGGTTCATCATTGCCAAAGACGTTAGAGTTGAAAGTAGGGTATGTGCAATTAAAGTTTATGTTTTTCAAAGATAGTTCCAATGTGGTTGAATTATTAAATTATAGAATTATTTAAAAAAATGAAATAAAATAATAATATAATTTAATTTTTATTAACACTCAATACTAAAATAATAAAAATTATATAATATATTAAAATGTTAAGTGATATATTATGTTCCATTTTAATTATGACAACTATATTTAAAAAATTCTAATTCCACTCCTTATTATTATGAACATAATATTATTTACTAGATTACACTTTTTATAACACTTCAACAGCCGAAAATTATGTTTAAGAGGATAAAAACTCACTACTTTCATTTACATGTTTTTAGTCATCTATATTCTATATATGATATGTATTATACTTATTCATATTACAGAAAAGTTTTATATTTTAATTCATATCAATTATAATAGTATAATATTATTTGAATAGCCTGACAAATCATGTCCATCATATCCTTGTACTTCGATACTACAGTTTCAATGTAGTAAAATATTTATAAAATATATACATTATATAAATTGTATAAATATAAATTATAATTATAAAAATGTTTCATTAACTAAAGAGTAAATTTACTCGAATGTCTATTTTATGGTGTAATTTCGATTAAAACTTCAGTACGTACCTATAACTTTTTGGTTACACCTTAAATACATTATAATATATACGTATACGTATTTTCAAATTTAATAATTTTCAATAGTAACAAGTACAGATAAATAAAAACAAGTTAACACTGATACTTACAAGATAGGTACAAAATTGCATTAAATCAGTGACATACGCAGAAAAAAGTTTTGGGGGGGTGTTTTTGAAAATCAGAACTTTTTTCAATAAACAAATGGAATTTTACAATGAAAATCTTATAATATACATACATTACCAAACATTTCGAGGGGTGTTTGAATACCCAAAACACCCCCCTGTGTACGTACTTGCATTAAATAGGTACATTAAATATTTAATATAATTGATTTCTAAACGATAAAAACATTCCTTATTTGTTATTTGTACTATAGAAGACTACGGCGAATCTTTAGTAAATCACGACAATAAATTCTACCAAAATTTTTACTGTAGGTATAGAGTACTAACTAATCACTATATACTAAATTATATACTGTTGTGGTGAAATTAACGGAAAATGCCTCCATAATATAAGTATAAGACTTGCTGATTTTAAATCCAAAATAAACGAATGCATAATTATTATCGAAGAATCCAATCGATTACATACTATACTGTTTAGAAGTATCATTTTTGGATGCAATAAAATTATCAATTATAATAATATGGTTATTTTCTGGTGTGTATATAGCAAAGTTAGCGCAAAGAAAACTATAAACGTGTCATTCAAGTTCGTTCCACTGTACACTGGGAAACAAGTAATCTCGGCGAAATTTACTTCAAAGCAACTTCAAGATGTCGATGGGTACTTGCAATTTATGGTATAAGCTCATTATCATATGCATTGAACTCATATAATATACTATTTTTTGTTTATTATTATGATTAAAAGTTGTTCGTAACTTTAAGGTAAACAACATAAATTTTGCGAAAATATTAGATATTATTTAGTTTTAGTGTTAAGGTTAAAAAAAAAACAAGAACTGAAAATATTGTGTTATTATAAACATTTTATCTAATTCGATATGTTTTTACTATGATATTGCTTTACATTATTATTTTAATATTTAATTAACATTATTATTATTAATTATTTTTAATAATTGCGTTGATAACTAAAGCGCCTTAAAAAAATATTTAGTTTTAAGATCTAGAAGTAAGATATAATATTACATTTCTTGTAAAAATTGTACAGCATAAAGTAACAAAGATTTTATTATGAATCATTTAAAGTATACCTACATACATAAGATTACAACATTTTAAAATCGACTATTAACATTAATATTGTACACTTATAAACTTATAAATATACATACTTATATAATATTTCATACCATATTATATTATTGTGTAATTTAATGGAAAATAAATTAAACATTGAATTTTATTCACAAAATTGTAGTTGATCATTTACTTAGATGTCTGCATGTATATTATGTGCAACAATAAATTATAAATAGTATTACTACTATTATTGCTACTACAATCAGTGGCGTATTTACGAGGTGGAGACAAGGGGAAAATTGCCCCCAACCTCTTCTTCAGTGACTTTTTTTTTTTAGTGCTGTTTAAATTATTTAAAACAATTATAGTTATAAAGCCGTGATCTTATCCTTATCCGTCCTCTTATGTACCATCCAAGCCGCGCTTGTATGCGTACGTGGAAATGGGTTTTGAGGTATGTATTATTTTCCGACAACCGACGGAAACTGATGTGCTGAAAAACTATCGCGTTACACGATCTCACGACACTATATGAAAGTGTAGGTACTGCTCTCTACAAGTTGACACTAGTAAAGCTTCTCCATTTGCCAAGTAATCAGACTTGCATATTGAAGATTTTTTTTCTTATCAATGAAAAATAGATTAAAAAAACATTTTGAAAAATTGAAACTTCGAACATTGATGATTTTGTATTCTTTTATTTTTATTCAAATTCATCAACGTGTGCCATGAATAATAAAAAATGTGCGTGTACTCAATTCAATGAGATTGATCCATCAGATGACATTCAGTTTTTAAGACGTAATAAAGTTAGTTTCAAACATTATCCCTAATGTTAGTATCAGTGGAAAAATATATACTTAGTATTAGCAGTTTAGAGGAACTCACAGAAAAGTTTGCTTCTTATAATAGAAGGATAGATTTAGGATAATTTTTTTCATCATCTTTTATAATATACATATATTTTAATGTTTAATCATTTATAATATACATTTTATTTTATTTTCAATTATATTTTGTTTTACAATTTTTCAAATTAATTCAAGTTACCAAAAATTAAGTTAATAATTACATTTGTTTAAAAATTAATACATTTAAAAAAAATATAATAAAACTGTGCTGAAGAATTAAAATAAATTTTGTTATTGCATATTATATTATTTTCAAAATTATAGTTGTCACCCTAAATATTATAAAGGAAAAAATGTATCTTCAATATTATCTTGTATTATGAAAGAATAGTAATCTTTTCTATTAATTATAGTATGTATTTTTTATAATTAGACATATACATACTTTTTAAATTTCTATATTATATTAAATTGTACATTTTTGTTGAGATAGCATGTAAATCAGTCAACTTCACCACATTTTAACTTTTGATGTATCGCAAAAAATGTTTTAATATTAAAATATTTATTAATCATTGCCCCCCCCAACCCTAAAATCCTGGCTACGTCACTGACTACAATAATAGATGAATCATTTATTTGTTTGTCCTTGTGATTGGCTAAGTATGCACATGTATACTATGTATGAATATGATGTTTATTTTATATAATATTATAATCAGGTTTTTTTATTAGTTGCCAAGTAGTGTTTACAATAGTACATTTTTTAATATAAATTATATTAATACCTGTACTCGAAATGGTATCTGAAGACAGTATTTGGTGCTGTATTTGGTCATCGTACTGCACACCTCCTCCTCCACCGCCGCCATTGGTGCTGCCACCGCTTGATGAGACACAGTATTTACTCTACTTCGTGATAATTATCCCACTGTTTGTATTCCTAGGATGTTTGGGGATGTATTTTTTCCAAGACCTTGTTAAACAAAAAGCTACGAAGGTACGTAAGACATGATAATATCTCACCTATTCTCGCACACCTTATGTGTAAGGACTTAAGGCTGTAAGTCTTATATAGAGCATGTAACATGCTAACAGCTGTACTTCTCAGTACAGATCACAGCACGCACTTTTTATCTATTGAAGAGTACAATAACTATCGAACGTATGATATGTTTGAATTATATACTGCTGAAGATCAAGTTTATAATATTTTGCATTTTTTTTCTTTTTCTACACATTTATATAATGTAGATTTTTTAATCTTGGCATGTACAATATGTGTATACCTATTATAATACGATACAAAACTTGGTAATAATAAACAATGATTAATGGTTTGAAGGGCATGTAGGATATTCTTAATAATATTGAATGCCATCGATTGCATTAAACGTATGTACAAATCTAAATTTGATCAAAGTTGATTCTTAAAAATGTTGCCAAAGTCCAACATGATGTAAAATGTTGTTTTTCTCGGTGACATTTTTGCCGAGCAGACGATTGAGACGACGAAAACGATGGCGGCGTCCATCAGCTCCTGTAGTCATACGATTGCGGCGGCCGATTCGTTTGGAAAACTGAAGAGAGTTTTGAAAAAAGTCGCGGATCAGACCAATAAGGTGTACGGTGAAAGCGGAGAGGGATTAAATGGTAAAACAAAGGCATCACTGAGGACCGTGCACAACGCTATCGTCGCATTCGTCAATGAAGCAGACCACGAGCATCACATGCACCTGGGCGAACCGATGGGCACCCGCATCCCGGGTGAGCGCGTTGTATGCAACAAGTTGTCGCCGCCGTCGCCACCGCCATCGCCACCGTCATCACCGCCGTTACTGCCGTTGTCCGATTCGAGCGTGAATATAGCTCATTCCACGTTGACATGACCAGCCGCCGTCCACGTTCCTATGTACAATTATATACCTATAATATGCATTGAAGCATATTGTACATTGTGTTGATTTTCGACGTAATAGCAGCATGGGCAGTCACTCTGTACATAATTTACATACATTTTATTGTCGTTTACACAGGACCGAGCGTGCACATGTGAGGACAAGTACATGGGTGTATAAATATTCAGATTTTATTGCGAGTTTAATATTAATAAAATTATACATTTTTATACTGTACAAATATGACGTGTTATAATATTATAATGTTAATATTCCGTTATATTCGACTAGGTACGTTATATTCACGCTGTAAAGTCTATATTATTATGGTTCAATTTACGGCTAATTATGATAATAATTACTTATTGAATATTGATAAATCATTTGGATATTATGTTTTATGTAAATTGACTTAGGTGCACACGTTAATATACCTAAATTCAAATGTATACAAGTCGATTGGCTTAAGCCGGACCCAGAAAACGTGACATATTTTATTATATAGATTGGTGTATGATACTAGTTTTATTACAATTATTGCACATCAAGAATATTTTAATGATAATTTAGATAATATTATCTTTTATCAAGCTTTGTAACGGTTTGCGAAAGCTGAACAAAAATATTGTCACGTTTTATTTATTGCTTCTATTATACGAGGGCATATTTAGGGGGGAAGGGGACAGTTCTCCCATTCCTCGAAGCTTTTTGTATACATTTTTATTTGACTCTATTTCCAGATTACATACCTATTTTAAAATAATAAATTATTGGTTCAAATTTTATGTGATTAATTACAATTTTCAGAATGTGAAGTAATCTGTCAAATATCATTAAGATTAAAAATATTTTAATAACAATTATTATGTCTATTAACTATTTTAGTCATCTATGATTACTTTCAATAAATTATATATCATATGTACATTTATTCAAAATTGTATAATCTAAGTAAAAGAGTGTTTCTCTAATTTGATTTTGTTTTCGTTATATATATATAAATATTTTTTTCTTTTAACATATTTATATTTTAGTCGTTTTTAAGTTAATATTTCAATCATAAATACATAACTTATAATAATTTATATTTGTCTTTTTAATTTAAGCTTGTTGCTTCCTTATTTGCTTTTATTTCTTGCTCATTAGTCATAAAATTAATGATTTGAGTGAAAAGAAAAATGAGACAGTAACTATAACTTACATTACTGGCATTGATGCATATAAATAAAAACATAGATACCTATTGATGTATATTCCATTATTATAAACGTTTGTCAAATTTAAATGAAAAATTGAATTTATAATATAATAATAGGTATGAATATAGTTAAAATTTGAGAGGGACACTTGAAAATTTTTAAAATTGGTGGCGTGGATTGCTTAATTGATAATAGTATAATAAGTGTAAACCTTGGTTCATATGGACGTAAGCCTATTTATCGCACAACTCGTGTTTAACTTTTGTGATCATTCACATGGACGGGCAAACAATAATCGTACTTATTATTATTATTTTACATATTTAATGTTTATATTATTCATTCGACGAAAATAGACTGTACATAAATATATGCGTATACGATATCATAATAGAAGAATATATTTTCCTCACATTGAGGTACTTATAAAATATAATATATTAGATTCTGAACGGAGTGATGGAATCTATTGATTTTACAATGATGTGTTTTTTTTTTATTTATTTATTTTTGTGTTTGACGACACCTTTTTTGGCAATAAAAATGCTTCGATTTTCTTAAATAGCAACTTTTCTGAAAGAAAAATGAATGTAGATAGTACTTGGATTTGTCAAAAATACAATTTTTTTAATACTTTTTAACGATATAAAAATTACGAAAAAACGGGAAATTTTACGCAAATTCACGTTTTGACAAAATACATTTTTTAAAATGCTCTAACTCAAAAATGAAAAATTGCAAACATTTGAAATTTTCACCAAATCTTTATATTAGCTTTTTCAATACATGATTAAATTTTCAAAGTATTTTGATATATTTTGATTTATTTATAGACAATTAAAATTTTCGATTTTTGTAAGTTTTTTTTTTTTGAAATATCTATAAAATTTAATTGGCTGTCCAAAAACTTTTTAAAATTTAATAAAGTGTTTATTATAAGTTATACTTATCGTAACTAAAAAATATCGGAGATCGTTTATCTAAAATTGTTTTTATAAGCCGTTAAAGTTCAAACTTGTATAAAATGTGTCAAAATCATGCTAATTTGCAAGTTATTTTGTAGATAAAATTCATAAAATTTATTCTGTTTATACTTAAAGTTCAAAATTTTAACACTAAGTTATCCATAAGCTACTCTTCAAAAATCTATAAAAAAATTTCTACCTGACTTAAAGGAAAAAATTTTATGACCGTTTGAAATTTAAATTTTTACGAAATTGCATACTATTGCATTATATTTAAATTTAAATATAAAATACTATATTATTTTATACCCATTTTAGACCAACATATCATCTCCGTTCAGAATCGTTATTCGTATTCAATGATACTTATCATTGTATTCAAATTTAACAAATCCATTTTAATGACCTACCATTTGAACGGGGTGCACCCACCCTCAACTGTACAGCAAATCGAGGCCCATCCGGTTTTTTTTTTTATTATTACTTAGGTAAGTACTATATTTTCATGTAGATGTAGCATATATATATATAGGAAAAATACTAAATAATATAAGTTCCTAGGGCTTGGGATATTGAGCGAGTATGATATATAAATATATATTGTTATTGTTGTTGTGCAAGTAACTATATTATAATATATTATTGAAACTTGAAATTGCATGTATAATAAAAAATAAATCTTTTATATAAATACTTTTAACACTTGTGGGCCGTGGTCAGTATAGAACTTAGCCGTGAACCAGAGCATATTAAACATTACTAATGCGTATATTTAAAAGTAACATAATAAACATATATTTTTATTATACACCTAACTTATACCCAATATTATTTCTGGTTATAATAATATATAATCAATAATAACTACACAATGAACACTATCCAGCAATTGCCAAAATTTTAATTTTCCATCACTATTCACTATATTTGTTCAGTATAATATCATGAATGTAATGTTTTGATTGAATGACCTAGTAGGTACTTACTATACATATTATATAGTTTTAATAATTATTAAATATTAAATATGGATATTGGATATGGAATGATTTAAAAATGCATAACTAAATTTAGTTAAGCTAACCATATATTTTTGATGAAACTACTATATGGTCCAACTATATTTATTTGGTAGAACAAACATACAATTGTGTTTAACTAAATTATACTAACATAACTACATTAACATTAAATTTATTTAGTAAATATTTTTTCCTTGTATGAATCTATCGATGTTTCTTTTTTTTTTTGTGCCGAGTAACTCCATGGCCATATTTTCATAAGAGTAATCCATTTATGTTGCTCAAAGCCTTTACAATCTGCACGGTGCTTGACTGCTCTCGGACACTAACAACTTCTACAATATTTCTTTGCTTGATGGGGAATGCCAACCCTAACAACCACTGGCACTCTTAAGGAATTCCGTATTTATAAGGGATTCGAATAGAACACAAAGATCGATAAATTATTGTGATTTTATAATAAATAAGAACGGAAATCAGGGAGCTATACAAATGAGCATCTCCGATTTGACCAGATGGAAGTTTTTTATGCTTGACCAATGGTTACGCGTTTTATTATAAAAGGAAGGATTGCTGAAACCGAAATCAAACGGGAAAATCTTAAATTTATATAATGTAGTTTAGGAAGTTCTTCAGATTTCCCAGGGATTTCCTTTAGGAACTCCGAAAGCGGAACCAAACGGGATAATCCCAAGGAATTCCAGTGCTGTTAGGGAATGGTGCCTCGCTGTTTTCTTCTTCATCATTAATATTGGCCTCTGATCTTATGTGTTTGACATTCTTATATGTATAGGAACTGTATTTACGAATTACGATATAGAACAGTAAAAATAAACGTAATGACAATGAGGATAAAATTAAAGTATCGCCAGATAACCGGTGTATATTTTCACTGACCTTCGTCTAATTATTTCAAATAATGATGTGCTGTTTCAATAATCCTATTTATTTTCTATGTTTTAATATATGGCTGGTCCGACCCGAGACATTTTGTTTCAATAACGTGATTGTATTAATTATCCGTGTTCCCAATAAGAGGCTTCTGCTGTACCTAGATTATAAAGTGTATACTATTTTTTGACAAATATCATTGTATATCACTTAAAATAACAACAGAATAATAGTATATTTATTATTTTATTACATTCATTATATATATTATTTATTATGTACATATTTACCACCTCTATTTTACGGGTTGGTATCGTAATCCTGTATTTAATACAATTAGCTCAATAATTCTTTTTTTCCATCTTTAAAAAAAAAATGTTTTGGTTGCATATATAAAAAAAAATTTGGATCGAGTTTTTGGATACACTTAAACATTCTTTTACAGAGACCTGGGATTTAATTTTGATAAAACTATAAACGTGAATAATTTAAAGAAATTTATTCAATACTTTACATAAAATTATTTTATTTTATGAATTTTAACATCTATCCTTATATAATAAAGAGGTAAAGTTTGTAAGTTTGTAGCAAATCTATGTAACTACTAAATCGATTTCAAAAATTTTTTAATCAGTGGAAAGTCACATTATTCCTGAGTGACATAGGCTATATTTGATTGTGATTAATAATATATTTAGAGTAAAATAATAATATAAATTGTCAATAAATTCCGAAAAAAAATGACTGAATGGCTTAATGTAAGTGATATAATGTTCTAGAATCTAGCTGAATATTTTTTTTTAGTTCTTTAGTTCTATACTAAAGTATATCTATCTTTTAAAATTAAAAAAAAAAACTCTATTGTGTATTGAAGATCTATATTTTGATATTTTATAATGGGTAAGCGTTAAAATAAACTGGTGTACTATAATAAGAGAAATAAAATGAATCCTACAACATTAAAAATCACACAAAATAATTTCATCACAAGTAAAAATATTTGAAGTGGAAATGAGTCAACTTATAAGATAATAATTTGAAAATTGGAGGGGTTTGCATTGCTTTATCAGTCATCAGTAGATCACAGTCTGTAGTTTGAAATTAATCCACCATGCGCGTTGATAGTACATTCAGAATTACACGCAGAGCTGCGCCCACTTCAATGAAAGGGGAATTTATATTTTTATAACGTTACTTTCTACCCCCCTCGCCAAGTGATGCCTGTCCATTATTTCTTAGTCCATGACGGTATCATCGTAACCAATGGAAGCGTTATCATTTCGTGTAGAAATAGTTCAACCAAATACAACATGACTAAAAATCAATAGTAAAATGCAATGTTTTCACGGATTTACTGTTGGTTTCACGTTTTTTGACCGAGTGGTGAGTGGTGAGTATTATTTAAAACTATCGAGCTTGGCTTGTTTTACAACTTTTTTTCTTTATTTAATTAAACATCATAGAAATACAGTCGATCATTTTGTGTTGTAAACCGTGTTTATATATACGTTGTTTGAGTCGAATGGTGAGTACGTCTTCGTGCGGTGTGCATCTACGTTTGCACCGGTATTCGCGATCTACACCGGCTCTCTCCGATTACGTGAAGTGAGCCACCGAACTCCAAAACCATGTTTTCGCTGTGTAAACAGACCCGGATACCAACTTCGGTCGAGCATGTCGTCTACTGTTACTTCTTCAACCGGATGGAAAAGTGTCTGGTGGTGGCCGGCGTCAACATTGTGCGCGTGTATCGACTGGTGCCCACCGACACGACTTGTTTACCCCCCAAGACCAAGTTCGAGTGTCTGAGTCAGTACACGTTATTCGGCAACGTGATGGGCATGCAGTCCATTACGCTATGTTCGAATTCGCCCGATGCTCTGTTGCTGAGTTTTTCCGAGGCCAAGTTCAGTTTGGTCGATTACGACCGTGATACTCACGATCTACGCACACTGTCGTTGCATTATTTCGAAGATGACAAGTTCAAAGACGGTTTTACTGATCACTGGACGTTACCGTTAATCAGAGTAGACCCAAATGGCCGGTGCGTGGTCGGGTTGGTCTATGGCCATTATTTCTTTGTTCTACCATTTAGCCACACAATTGAAGTTAATGCCAAAAATGCTCAAATGCCCAGCTATACGATTCAAATATCTACCATAGATCCCAATATTAAGAATATTAAGGATTTCGACTTCTTACATGGATATTATGACCCAACTTTACTCGTTCTCTACGAGCCGGTTCAAACATTTTCCGGACATGTAGCAGTGATAGAGGATACATGTGCAATGGTAAGTCTTTCATTTTTACTCATCATTATGATATATTTTAAAATATATTTTTTATGTAGGTTGCCGTATCTCTTAATACTCAACAACATGTGTATCCAGTTATTTGGTCTTTAGAATCATTACCTTACGATTGTCAAAAAGTCATACCCGTATCTTGTCCAATCGGTGGTGTTCTGATAACTGCTGTAAACTCACTCATTTATCTAAATCAAGATGTACCTCCTTTTGGCATTGCCCTTAATTCCAATACTATCTTATCGACTAACTTTCCTTTGGAACACCAAGAAGGTATTAATCTGGTTTTGGACCGTGCAGTTGCCACTTTCATAGCTAATGATAAACTCGTGATGTCATTATGCAACGGAAGTCTTTATGTAATTACACTATGTGTCGATAGTATGAACTCTGTAAAAAGTTTTCATTTTGAAAAATGTGCTTCTAGTGTTCTTACTACATGTATAATACAATGTTTGGATTCTTATTTATTTCTTGGTTCAAAACTAGGTAATTCATTACTTTTGAAATACTCTGTACAACCTCAGAGAAATAACGATGAGTACAGTATTCAACATAAAAAAACAGTTACAACTAAAGAGGATCACATCGAATTAGAAGTATATGGCAGTGAAGTAGAACAATCAATCTACTTAGAAAGTTATAGTTTTGAAGTATGTGATAGTATATCAAACATAGGACCATGCAGTCAAGCATCTTTAGGTGAGCCTATTTATATTTCAAACGAATTAAGAAGTAATGAACACGATGTAGAATTGTTATGTACGTCTGGACATGGTACAAACGGAACTCTAAGTGTTTTACATCGGTCCATAAAACCTCAGATACTCACTTCACTTAATTTATGTACCTATATAAATATGTGGACTGTTTATGGTGAAGACGATGTTCATACTTTTATGGTATTAACAAACATGGAGTCCACTATAGTTCTTAAAACTAGGGAAGAAATAAATGAAATATATTCGTCAGATTTTGTCACTAATGCACATACAGTTTTTGTGTGTAACATGAGTAAATATGTTTTGCAAGTCCTAAGAAACTCTGTGAGATTACTTAATGGTTCTGGAAAATTACAAAGCGGTCCTTTGAAATTTGATTCTCCGATAATGGATGTATCTAGCTGTTATCCTTACGCGGTATTGCTGACTGAGGATGGAAAAGTAACAATATTAACTGTAAGTTCATCAGGAAGTATCGTCGTCATGAGGCCCACAAACTTTAAGCAAAAACCACTAATAAAAACTCTAACTATATATCGTGATGTAAGTGGTCTATTTTCAAGCACTATGCCTCAATCTGAAATTCCTCCAGTAAGTTCAAAATTAAGACATGGCCATATCAGTAATTTTGTTAACGATCAAGAAGATATTTTGTATGGTGATATAAGAGATACTTATTCCGAAAAAACTCTTCAGAATTCTGTATCAAAAAAAAATAACATGTGGTGGTTAAAATTTTTCGAGCAGCCAATACCAACATATTGGGTGGTGCTTACACGAAAAAATGGTTACACGGAAATTTATACATTACCTGATTTTACTATAAAATATCGAGTTTCTAATGTTCATGAATCTCCTATGGTTCTCAAAGACTGCTTAGTTCAAGATTACCAATTATTTAGAAAAATTTCTAATCCAATAAAAGAAATTTTGGTTGCACCACTTGGATACCAAAACAAAAGACCAATAATGTTTGTTCGATTAAACAATGAGGTAGATATATTGTATAATGAAATGTATTGTTTCTATTTAGTAATTTTTTTTTCTTTCTTAGGTTGTTATTTATGGTGTACATCGACATCCAGAGGGTACATTGAAAATGCGATTTCATAAAATAACCTCCTTGTTAACACTCCAGTCAAGATCGGGTGATCATGTGGAAGGAACTCCATTACTTCGTCCTTTCAGTAAAATAGCTGGACATAACGGAGTTTTTATTTGTGGAGAAAATCCTCATATAGTATTACTCACTGTACGTGGTGAACTACGATGTCATCCATTGTATATAGATGGACCAATTACTAGTTTTGCTCCTTTCAACAATATTAACTGCTCACAAGGTTTTATATACTTCAACTCTAAACACAAACTTAGAATATGTAGATTACCTACTCATTTATCATATGATGAACCTTGGCCATTGAGAAAGGTATTATTAATTTTGTTTAATTATTTTGAAGTGAATCATACTATTCAAATGAATGTTTATATTATTTAACAATTATTCTATTCTAAATACTTGTTATACTTTATTAGACTATATATTTATTTTGGATAAAATATTACAATGTCGCATATAATATTATTACATTTTGATTAATTCAATTTGTTTTTAAAATAAATTCAAATACATTTTTATAAGTTACAAAAAAAAGGAGGCTGGAGGATATAAAGTATGTGGTGATGCCCATGATGGCCTATGTACCAATTATTTAATTACATCTTCGTAAACTTGTTTAAACTTAAAGCATAATCTAATATTCAATTATTATTACATAGTATAATTTTATTTATAAATGTGAACCTTTATTAAATGTATAGATTTTTACATAAAGTGGTACACTTGAGGGGGGGGGGTACAGTCAACTGGTCGTATGAAATTGGTCGTGGTAAAATTTGTCGTCTGAAATTGGTCTTTTTGTAAATTGGTCGTTAGGTGAATTGGTCGTTTGGTAAATTAGTCGTTTTCAATATAATATGTGTTTTTTGTAAAAAAAATATTTGGTCATAATTTTGAATTTAATGTATGTGACAATAATTATAAGTTTTAAAATATAATATGTGAAAATAATTATAAGTTATGAGCTATCCCAGATATTTATTTATCAAATGTTCTATTATTAAACGTTTTACATATTATAATTAATCCTCTCAACGGTGTCATTATATTTCTTTCTTTTCTAGGGGTTTCTGCTCCATTTTCATCTGTATGTATTCTGGCTTTACATTTTTTTTTAAGTTTTCAACACATTTCCATATAGTTTTTTTTTATCAATTCTACTTTCAAAACGATATAAAAAACCATCATGCACGAGCATATCTTTTCCTCTTTCACTTTTAATAAAATTTAGAGGCATATTAATTATTATTTTTTTATTTTTATATTAACTCGATTATATAATTATTAGCACTACACTACACCGTCAAATGTCAATCACAGTCAACTGAAATTTGTGAACACAGTATAAACTATAGAAGAAACGAAACATTATTATTTGTATTCCAGATAAATAACATCCAATAATAGTTGTTACCGTAATATAATATAGCTGTAATAATGCTAGTTGTACATTTGTACACGCTGTTATTCAACTTATTATCGCAAAACGTTTTATACCTAATAATTATTGTCAATTTGTACCTACATAACGTTTTTAATCAGTATTCACGTTTCACGACGAAAATATACTACGACTATTTTACCAAACGACCAATTTTAGATGACAAATTTTACCACGACCAATTGTATACGACCAATTGACGTAGGCTCACTTGAGGGACTGGAAACAGTAATAATTGTCTGTCTGCGGATCAGCTACGTTTATACCTATTGATATGCTCAGAATGTTGATACTGATTTGAATTAATCATTGAGTCTTTTTAAAAATTACTTTTTAACATTTTTGATTTATCTATATAAACATAATAAAATTAATTTAAATTAAAAATTGACAGTTACATTTTTTTAAACTTTTGACTTAATGAGCAATTAAAAAAAATAATTTCACAATCTTTATCTCGTAAATATATTACATTGGGGATAGAAAATATCTAATTCCTGATGTTGTGCTTTTAGGGTTAACAGATACAAGCAAACACTGTTTCCAATCTGATTAATATAATAACTTCAGTATAATGCGAAACACCTGGTTTATTATTTAGAGTTAATTAAAATTAAAATTAAATTATTATTAAAATGACTTTAAATACTTTGCAATCATCCATAGTAAAGAGTATAGTACTTTTATAATAAATAATAATACAATACTATACGAAACAATATTATTTTAGGGTTAAGAGTGTAACCATCAAACTATTGAGTTCATTATTATTGTTACTAATAGATATATTTTTTTTAATTAGGTTCCACTTCGTAAGACTCCACATTTTATAGTCTATCATTTGGCAACAAAAACTTATTGTGTGGTAACTTCTTCGTCTAAACATTCAGCATCATACTACTGGTACAATGGTGAAGATGAAGAACTGGCTACAGAAGAACGCGATCCTCTCTTTCCTCTCCCTAGTCACGAAGTATTTACTCTAGAGCTATTTTCTTCTTCATCTTGGAAACCAATACCAGATACAAGTATTAAAATTAAAGATTGGGAGTCTATAACTTGTTTGAAAAATGTCTCCCTAGCATATGAGGGATTACGTAGTGGTCTTAAGGGCTACATAGCAATGGGTACAAATTACAGGTGTTCAGAAGGTATCATTAGTATAGGGCGAATATTTTTATTTGACATAATCGATGTTGTCCCAGAGCCTGACAAACCTATGACTACAAACAAAATAAAAATGATATACGCTAAAGAACAAAATGGTCCAGTCACAGCTATAACTCATGTTGTCGGATTTCTAGTGACTGCTATTGGCCGAGAAATTTACATTTGGCAGCTCAACGACAGTAGTTTAATCGCAATAGCGTTTATAGATATTGAAGCCTATGTTCATCAGATGTTAAGTATTAAAAACTTAATATTGGTTGCTGATCTTTTTAAATCCATTAAACTCTTGAGATTTCAGGAAGAAACCCGAACTCTATCTTTAGTATGTCGTGATTCCAAACTGTTAGAGGTGTTTGATATCAATTTTCTTATTGACAATGAAGAACTTGGATTTATAGTTTCAGATAAAAATAAAAATATACTTCTGTATCTTTACCAACCGATGGTGCATGAAAGTTATGGTGGTCAACATTTTGTTCACCATGGTGATTTTAATATAGGATCTAATGTGAATTATTTCTTTAGACTCCATTGTAAACAATCAACAGTACCATTTGCACGACGACGGGTGCTTGGCTCTGATGGACGTCATGTGACTATGTATGTCACCTTAGACGGTTCAATTGGATATATTGTTCCAATACACGAAAAAGACTACAGGACGTTGTTAACTTTGCAGAATATGTTGGCGCTGAATGTACCCCGTCTTGCTGGATTAAATCCTAAAGAGTATCACAGTTTTAAGGCTACTTCTTCTGGAAATATGAACACAGGGAAGAGAGTAATTGATGGTGATCTTGTTTGGATGTATATTACATGTTTGGATTCTTTACAACGTAAAAAAATTGCCAAAAAAGTTGGTGTTAAAACAATTCAACTGTTGCAAGACATATATGATTTAGACAGAACCACTTGGCATTTTTAATATGTCTACAATGTGATAAAATTGATTCATAATATCAAACTGCGGCATTATGTGTTATTGTAGATCTTTGACTATGTTCTAGGTATAAATCTTTAAAAAGAAAATCATCAATACAGCTTATATTTTAAAAATAAGTGTACTGAATACTTTCTTTTATTCGAATACTATTTTAAATACTTTTTTGAAAAAATATTTGAATACGTATTCTGAATACTTTTATTTGTGTTTCTTATTCATTATAAAAAAACCTTTTTCCTTTTTCCAGCAAAGTACTTCTTTCCAAACCAGAAAAATAGTTTTAAATTAATTTTTTAATTACTGTTTCTAATAATAATAATAATAATTAGCATTATAAATTATGAACATTAGTTTTATTCTTCGAACAAAATTGAATTATTTACTTGGGTATAATATAATTGTTATTTTTATAAACACCAATATGTATTATAGCCCGTAGGCCCCTATCACATAATGTTGTTTTCGTCTTGTATCTATTATTATTAGAATATAATATTCGGTTACAAATGATGCCAATTATAATAAAATTATAAATAACTTATGAATTTATGACTATGCTATTCATCGAATTGTGAGAGATTTGGATTTATTTCATTATTCATTGGTATCTGATTAATGGTTTAAAATTCGGAGAATTTTCAGTATCCCAGCACAGATTTTTTCGCATTATTTCACTGCCGCGGCCATTGTGGTTTATGTAATGTCAGCGCTGGCAACGGCATCGTGCAGTAAAAGTTCTGGAAAAATTGTTCTTGTTTTCATACTTACCGGTGCGCGAGCTACAAGTGCGTCATACCACATATAACTACAGTACTTCTCCGAAATGTCTACTGTAAGTATCTGGAGCTACTGTTCACATATTATTTATAATTATAATGCACCGTCTACTCAATGTATTTGTTATGGAACGAACCGAGCAAGTTGATCAATTTTGGATTTTATGTAATTTTTATTTTTATTTATTCATCAAGAAAAGATAATGAATCACTAAATATGACATATATGGGGGAAGGGGGACATGAGCTTACAATTTTGTAATACATTATTATCCTATGTTGGCTATTTGTAGTACAATATACCAACCCATAGCAACTATAGTACAGCAATATTGTTGACTGTTGTACAGGTTAGGACAAATGTAAATATTATAGAAAAAAAGGTTACGTGTTTTTGAAAAACAATAAAGGCTAAAATATTGTACTATAATATCTGTGAAATTTGTGCAATGTTTCAGTTTATACGAAAAGTAAACAGATTTATTTTCAAAACACAACTACATTAATATAATATAATAATGTGTAATATAGACACGTAAAGAATTGAAAACAATTACATCATCAATTTACTTTATAAAATATAAAATGTAGGCAAAGAGACTATACATTCCACATTCCAACAGTCTTTGTATTTGATTAAAAATGTTTAATTGTTACATTCTAGTTAATATATTATTATAAGGTACTCAATACAATCAAGTTGTTCAATCACATTGATTGATTTTATAATGGTATTAGAAAACAAACCCATAAGCATATCATTATTATTTTTGAGATATAACAATATAGTATTTACTCATGCTGATGTAAATAATTTTATGAATATATTTTTGATAATAATTGTTTTTACAATAAAATTATAGCAACTTCACATAATATTGATAATCATAAATTAGGAATAAATATTTAGTAAAAATTTAATAAGTACATATCTACAGAACAATAATTATTTTATAGAGCGATTGTGTGAAATTTTCAATTAACTTGGTAATCAATTATTTTTTTTATAAATTACAAAGTAATTTTAAATTTATTTTATTTATGTCCAATTTCATCATGTTTTTTTATATATATATTTCTATATATTTATAGCTTAATTAAACAAATATATCACATGAAAATACAGTATTATAGTTTATTAGTGTTGATGGCATTTAAAAATCCGTACTTACACAGTACCTTGGTAGAATATAATATGAAATTACAATCTCTAAATTGAACATATAAAAGTTTAAACCATACAGGTAATAAAAGATTAGATTAAATTTTGAATTTGATAATTTTGTTTTCAAGTCTCAAGTACAAAAAGTAACTATAGTATTGGTAATTTGTTAATAATAATTAGTTTTCTTCAACTTTTTTAGCAATTATTTTTAGAGCTCTCTAAAGTAGTAATTTTTATATCCAAACTAATTAAACAAAAAATTTACTATTTGTTAAATATTATATGGATTTTATTTGTTGCAGTAAATATATTATTAATAATAAATATCATTAATTCATTCCAATTTTCATTATGTGTGCTGGAATTTCATAAATTTCTGGAGGAGAAGTAGAAAACTTTGACACAAGTATAACTTTATCACCAACAATTTCTAAAAAATTAAACAACCAAATTGAAATTACTATAATATAATAATATACTATCAATATGTTGTTGCGTGTAACCGACTCAAGGATGTAGTCGTGTTAGAATAAGGTAGATAAAATAATATTCTCAATTAAACTTGTTAAAATTTTATTACAAATTGTTTTAAGTTTAAATAATTAATTTATTGACCTAACTGGTGTGAAGGTGCTTGCTCTTGAACGGACTAAAACAAATCTAAATTAAGTTTATTCGAAACCTCCTTATATACTCGGTAACCGTGAGATGGAAGAGTCTGTCCCTTATTCTTCGCGTGAGAGGGAATAATTTTAATTACCAAAATGTTGTCACCACTATATTTAAATTATTATTCCAAGAAAGGCAGTTGGTCTATTCGATTGATGTATATGTATAACACGTACAAATCTAGGTCATACACCGTATATATTTATATTTATATATATATATATCCCTACACACATACATATTAATCTATGTATGGGGTATAGTTTAATCCTGTAATTTGTTCTTATTGTTTTTACATAGAATAAGAATAATGGGTTCTTATTCCAAGAATCTTGCCTATATGTTATAATGTCATCCGCTATTTAGTAATTGATTTATTAAGGTATTTGTGGCAAGACTATGTTCACACATATGTTTAACATTTAGCTATTCTATAGTTTAAGTTCTCACGTTTAAATATCGATCTTTCCCTGTGAATTTTCAGGGAGGACCTACATTTATAACATTTACAATGTTATATTCTATATTTCTCTACATTTGTAACAATGTAGAGACTTAGGAATTATTATTGAATACAATATATTTTATTTATTATATATGAATACTCCAATTAATAATCTTGTAAAATGTTGAGATTCTTAAACATTAATTTAAAAAAAATTAACACTTAAAACATTATACTTCTATTTTCTAACTAAAGTTATTAAGCAAGCCTTATTTTTCTACAAATTATTCTATCTGATTGTATTGATTGTCCATCCATACTTTTGATTATTTATTTTATAGTAGTTGTTCACTGTAATCGTTTTTCTACTATTTTTCATAATCTAACTATTAATAAAAGTTTCAATTAATCCTTTTAGCATACATAGAAATTAAGTTCTCAACATTTTCTTTATAATTATGCTTGGTTAACTCCAATCCCAATAATATATAACAAACTATATCCAATAATATAATATAATACTATATATATATATATACTAATATATATATATATATATATACTACTTCATTACCTCATTAGTGGTAATATTTTTATCATCTAATCACAAGTACTATGTTATACTCTACAAAATCCAGTTAGCGTATAAAATATTAAAAAATATATTTATTCCAGCTTAATTTTTACAGTTATTAAATGGTTTATTTAATCCGTTTACAATAAATTAATATCAACACAATCATCTTATAAGAGAATATCAATGATTATAAAATAAATATACAATTAATCTTTACTTTTTTCTTTTGTTATTTTATATTATTTTATACTATTGTATTATTATCTTCGATTTTGTATTTTTTTCCTTTTTGTTTTGTTTCTGCGTTGTGAAAAGCGTATTATTAATGTTATTTTATTCATTTTTTATGATAGGTATTGATATTGTAAAAGATGATGAAATTATAAGGTAAATTACATAAACAGCTTCAATATATCTTATAATATTAATAATATTTCAGTATTCTCAATAAATATTAGAAGTCTTAAAACAAATATAAACAAACTTTTAGTTTTGCTAAATACAGTTAGTCATCAGTTTGATATTACAGTTTTGAGTGACACTTGGCTTTATACGGACATTTTTTAATAACTTTTTAATAAATATTTACACTCTTATTAATTCTTCATCTATTGATAATAAAGCTGATAGTATATCAATTTTCAATAAAAATAATTGTACAGTTAAGAACAATAGTGAAAGTATAATACTGGATTGTAATTCATTGAAATTTTTTTCCTCTAGAGTTAAGTATTTATATTATTTAACAGCAATTTATAAATTACCAAGTAATAATACTGTGGAGTTTATGTTTTCTAAAAATCAATATCTTTCATCTATGACTTCATTTAGTAAACAATATAATATAATCTGTGGAGGTATCAATAATCTAAGTAATAATTTGGAATCCATAAAATACTCAAATATATTAGCACATAATATATTTTATCCTGCATGTAATCTTTATACTAGAATACAAAATTCATCAAAAACATGTATTTATCTGTTTATAAAAATGTTTCTAATACAAATATCAAATTTTATGTTCTATGTACCAATATAACTGACCTTTTTAGTTTAATTTTAAAATTACTAGAGAGGAATTATGAGAAAATAATTAAGATAAAAATGAAATTAACAAAAAATATATATGAATTAATAACTTAAATTTGTTAGTTACAAACAGAGAATTGGAGTTCACTATTTGAAGGTAATAATGTTACATACATAGTCAGTTAATTGTTTTAATAATACAATTAATCAATTAGTCTATCTTCTAATGAAATTCAATGTAACTATAATACTAAAAAAAAGTTTAAATTAAAACCTTGAATCTCATTTGGTTTCGTTACCTCATTAAGGATAAGAGAAAACAACTATAATATAACTCGTAAATAACTATATTATATTACACTACCTAAAGAACCATTATATTTCGTACAGATATATATTGAATAAATAAATTAAACTTGCCAAAACTTTGTATTATTGTGATAAAATTGATAAAGCTGGTGGAAGAATAAAAAAAAAAAAAAATATGAGAATGTATTAAAAAAGCCTCTAACATAAAACAAATTAAAAAACAACTGTAAAACTGTAAATGAAATATTTAATGAATAGACTTTATTGATTCTAATTGTGATAAATTTAAGTCTAGTGTATTAATGATATTAAGAAGTATAAGTGTGTGTAATGTTTTAATACTTTTAATTGTAATTTTATTTTTTTTTATATTTGTACTTTAATAAATTAATGTTTATTGTTATTATATGTAAATGTTTGTTATGTAGTTATCAATTTTATTTATCATATATTCAAAGGGTGCACCCCTATAACATTTTCTAAAATAAAAATCAAATAAAAAAATAACCTAAACTTTGATAAATATGATATTGCTAGAATTTTTAATAAATGGTTTACTAATGTACAAACTGATATTGTCAATAATATTAATATGAATAATTTTAAACGTAGAAAATGGAATAAACTCAACAATAATTGTTACATATCCTAGACTATTTATATTAAGCCAATTGAACCTAGTGAAATAAGTTACTTTATTAGTAAATATAAAAAACACAAAACCTTATATAAGGATCTGTGACTAGTTTTTATAAAAAAAAAAAAAAAAAACTACTAAACTAAACTACTACCATTATATTCAATAAGTGTGAGTGAATTTCAAATGAGTTATAAAAAATCAATTGTAATACCAATATCAATAACTTTTAACATAAAACAACTGTACTAACTATAGACCAATAAAATATAATAATAAATATATTATTATTAATTATATTATATTATTAAATATATATAATTAATATAATAATAATATTAATGTTAATATATTAACTACTTTAAAAATGTGTAAAAATAAGATTGACAGAATTTTTTAGTAAAAATTAATTTAGATTCAGGAGTAATCTATCCACTACGAAGATACTCTACCATACCACCAAAAATATATCAGAACAATTAGACATAGAAAAACAAGTAGTTAGTGTGTTTTTAGATCTAAAGTATGTGTTTGACTCAGTTTACAACAATATCTTAATCAAAAAACTAAAATACTGTGGAGTTATGAGGAGTCGAACTAAGCTTTTTCAAGTTTTATCTTACATATGGTTAAAATCAATAATATATATATGAAGTAATGAAATAGCTATAACTATATAAGCACTATATGAGTGCCCCAGAGTACAGTTCTAGGTTTTTCATTGTTTACTATTTACGTTAATTGACTTTTTTAACAAAATATTGATTGAGAGATATTGTTTTGCAGATGATACAGCTATTATATTTAGTAGTGTCTGTTTAAATAGTATTGAGAAAAAAATAAATGTTGCCTAAAAAATGTTAAATTCTGGTTGGATGATAATTATTTTTCAATAAATTAATAAATCCTCTTTTATACAATTTAAAATCAATAGTAATCATAATTTGGAGTTAAATAAATGTAGACTACATGATAATTTTTGTACGCTTAATACTAGAGACTAGAAATTATTGTTGTTCTATTATTAAAAAGACAGGCTCAGTTAAATATTAAGTCTATATCTTGACAATCGTTTAAAGTGGAATTAACATATTGAGGTAGTTAATAACTTAAGGCAATTCTTCTATGTCTTTACAACCCTAAAATTTTTTAAGTGATTAACATAAAATAATTATAGTATACAAATCTTTAATTCAATCTATACATAGTAACACAAGGTATCGCCATCTGAGGTTTTGCTTATTAAATGCATACTATTAAATTAGAGGCTACATTAAACTCATTAATTTAGTATTTATTCAATGAGCCATGGTTTCACTACTTTTTTACTACATAAAGCATTAAAAATATTTAGTCTTACAAATTTTCACTAATTATTTGTTTGTTCATTATCATCTAGTATAAATATTTTATTATCAAGTATAAAAATAATATTATTTCATCATGAACGCATAATTATAGTAAAGATTTTTTTTTTAAAAAAAAATACTAATATAAATATACTTAAATTATGAAAAAAATTTGCACAATCTGGACAATATTATGTTTTAGTGAATACATTTAACTCTAATTAAATCTAAGTTATAAATTTTTAAAAACACTTAGCCGAGGGTTAGCTGTTACCATGTAATTCTCAACCAACATACCATATTGCCAGCAAGTGTCATTCGCCTGGCACACTCAAATGAAATTCAAACATTAATTCCAAAAATTAATGTGAATACCTACGAAGAGAATTAATTTACAATGATTTATCAGAATCTAAAATATTATGTTACTTACAATTTGGTGAAGAACTTTAGTCATTGATTAGATTCAAATGACAAATATGACTTTTCAGTTGGACTGTTAGATATGTAGATGACGATGCAGCACATTAAGTTGGTACAGACACTAATTTATCTTCAAATTGCCAACAATAAATAAATCATGTAATAATAATTAAAAAATGAATATAAATTAAAATTTGAAAATAAATATATTTTATACTTACTAGATTTATGGTCACCCTGTAGTATAAAATCCAATGTATCAACCAAATAGAACGGTTCATTTTTGAGAATCGCAATAAATTTGACTGGTAATATTTGAGCTAGGATAAATGATTTTTGCTGCTGAGGAGTTTTATCTAAATATAAGGTATCAAGTAGTTTTAAGTAAACGAATCCCATTAATGAATACCAATGATTATTAAAAGGAATAAACTATTGTATAAATAATGCTAATACTTTCAATCAGTTTTCCATTTTCCATTTTAGATTTGTTTATAGCAGGGATCTCCAACCTTTTTCCTATGATGGGCCAAGTCTCAGACTTGTTTTGGAACCGTTGGCTAAAATTGCTTAGAGATGAATAGAAAAATTCTATCAAAGATGAAAAAGAATTATTTTCTAACAATTTCATTATTTTATATTTTTTTTAAATATATTTGTTAAAACAACACTGAATGAAACAAGTGTAATTTATTATTTATAACTTGATGTATATATATATATATATTTATTTCTAAATAGAAAATTATACTTACAAAACATCAGTTAGGTCACTAGCACTGGTTCCGCAGTAGAGTATGATATATCAACATCTATACCACCAACTAAGGGTTGTTTTAATTCACCTTTGTTTTCCAAAAGTTTCTATTTATTTTTGACTTTACATCTGCAATAAAAAAAGTAAATTTAAAAATAGTGTACATAATATATCTAGAACATAGTACATGATATAAAAATAAATGACCATATTTTAATGCCTTGTATGCACAAATATTTCAATTAAATAAACTGATAAATTTTAATTAATATTATATCAATTTTATCTTTTTCTTACTCTCAGTTTACGATCATTATTTCTTCAATAATTCATTTTATTAATAATATTTAAACTTTCTAATTTAAACATGTTTTTATAATGTTAACATATGTATGTAGGTATATAATCAAATTTCTGAAATGTCATAGATAAAAGCAAAATAAAAAAATATCAATTCTATGATATGATAACTTACAATATTATAAAATTTCTTATTGGAGGCGCATCTAATAAACTAAAAGTTTTTGGTTATCATATTCCAAGTATTTAATTTTTATAGATTTAAATATTCACCACCATATTTTTTGTTCTCTATCACATGCATTTCTTTTGATATACAATGTAAAAGTACTACCTATAATTTTCTTTTTAAAAAAATCTCATGCTATCTTTATATATATATATATATATATATCAGTTTAAATGTTCATTCATTGCTCATTTTAGAGCAACAATAATTTGAACAAACTGATTAGTAAAATTATATAAAATAAAAATTAATCATTAAAATATTAATACGTCACATTAGTACATGTTTTATAATTTATTATATTGCAACAATTTCATTATTCACATTTATCATCAGTTTTATAACATTATAATTGCTGAACTAATAAGTACCCTTAGACTTTCAATGGCGTCATAGCTTTGTTAAACATTGTAATGTTATGGAATATATTGTGGATATAACTAAGCATTTAGTCAGTGGTATTTTTAGAATTTGTTAGGAGGGATGGTCTGACATTTTTTTTTTCTAATACTGAATTGTACTTTATTTGTATACATTTGATATATTATATTATTTGAATATTGAGCCACTATTTTTGGGTTGGAAAATTATAATGCCTTTCTAGATTATATCACAACTCACTACATTTCAGTGGTATTTATTTAAGATTAAAATATGTTACTTACAATTCAATGAAAAAGACTCAAGTAACTGAATAGATTTGGGTGGTAAATATGTGACTTCAGTAATGACGGTTTTATGTAAATGTAGAAGCAGCACATTTTTCGGTATAGACACAATCTAATAATAGGTAACATAAATAATTTAGGTAATTAAAAAATATACTACTCTCTAAATTCACAATTACTATATAGTTGAGAAGATAACATAATTAATGAAAGAGGGTGTAAACGGTTAACATTGAGTACCAACCACAATTGTTTTCAATTTTTGTAAATTCTGGGTGAATATATTTTGCAGCCGAGTGTTTTATTAAATATACATTCAATACATTTTTACATTTTTTTTAAAGATACATTTAATAATTTAAATTGGCTTTTCAAATAATTAATTAATTTAATAATAATTTCTTAGTAATTATAAATTACCAGTAGTACCTATATACCAGTAGTATTGTTTACCAACAAAAGAAATCAAGTAACTACTATGTTTTTACAAAGGTAAAACTTATAACATGTCTTACCAGTATGTAATACTTCTCTAAGTATACATCGCGTATGTAAAACCTTATACTGTTTTTAGAACACAACATAGAGTGGAATTGACCGAACATAACTCAATGCATTATGTTCATCTTAAAACATAATAGGTTATAGGTACCTAGAAAAAAAACATATTAATTTCTGTTTAAATAATCAACATTGTATTTAAATGTTACCTATCATGACATTCATCGTTTAAATTTAACCAATTCACCATTTTAATAATAGCTTCACTTTCCTGCATTCCATCAACCTCAACATCGTGTATCGGAAAATACTATAAATGATAATACGTGAAAACAAATGATAATCAGCAGTGAAATAATATGAAGCCCTCAGTTGTTAGCTAATTGCCTATATCCACGGCGCAATTACCATGATTTTATCCGCCAAAATTTAAAATAACCTTATATTAATATGATAATAAAAGTATTATTAATATTTAAGTATTTGTTATAATATAATCGTATTTATAATTAGAAAAGGTTAATATATTAACATTATTACCCAACTATTAAAGTCCATGGTCTGTAAAAATCGCAATTTTTTCTTATTTTTGTTATAAATCAACTTCAATATTTCAATTATAAATATGAATTTAAAAAATCATGTTCGATAAAATATTATGAAAAAAATAAATAAAATAAAATACAAACTTGATATTCAATAGATTTCCTTCTAGTGAAAAATTGTAAGTATAATTGTGAAAATAATTAAGTAAAGACAAATATAAATATAATTATGTAGGTACTATAGGTATTTAAATAAATCTGAGATGTAAAAAATTAGCTGAATGGTGTAAAAATGAAGAAATAGTATACATTATTAAGAGTCATGAATTCATGATCCACAAATTTTAAATAAAAATAGAGTAATATGCTCTGATCATTTTAAAACATCTGATTATGCGATATGGAAAGGAGTTAGAAATAAAACATATTCTATGTGCATAAATATTGACTGGTAAAAAGCAAAAGTGACCAAGCAACACGGTGTATGCGGTATATTTATATATAACTCACGTTATATTTCTCATGCACGCACTAATATTACTACCTATATTGAACTCCTTAGAAATAGACAGTATGCAGTCCCCAAAATAAAAGACTTAGAAAATTGAAAATTGAAATTATCTCTAAATAGGTCAAAAGAAGTCAGAATACCTCGAAAACTTAATCACGTATAGAAAACGCTGATATAAAAATTTAGTAAACACTTTAAGTATTTGCATTGTTTGGTATTTGAGTTAGGGCATTTTTAAAAAAATGTATTTTGTTAAAACGTGGTTTTGTGTAAAAATTTCCGTTTTTCCGTTATTTTTATTATTGTTTTTCTCGATATTTTTGAAAATGATTGAAAAGGTTCAATTTTTGTCCGAGTACTATCTATATTCAGTTTCCTATCAGAAAAAGAGCTGTTTAAGGAAATCGAATCTTTTTTTCTGCTTCAAAACGTGATGACAGACACAAAAATAAAAAATAAAAAGCATACATCATTGTAAAACTACTCTTTTCAGAATCTAATAATTGGTGTCAATTTTTTGGTAGTATAAAAACCACCAAAGAAAGTAAAATTTCGTAGATCTTGTTTCAACAACTCATTGGTAGAGTACACTTATATAAATTGCCACCTAATACAGAAAACTGTGAAGAATATTGTTAATTTTTTAAAAAATTATCTCTATTTAGTTATTATGGCATTTTTAATTTCAATGAATTTTTAATATTTTGTATAAGGATCTTAACCATGATATGTGTTTATTAAAAAATACAAATATTTTCATCACTAACAGTACAGGGATACTTTTTTATATCCTGGTATTATCATTGCATGTTTCGTAATAAATAATAACCACAATAATAATTTTATTAATATAATTATTTTTATTTTTATCACTCAAATAACCTATGGTATTATTACATCAAAATGCTCTCCAAAGTTTCCCGCCCCTAAAATGTTACCACCCGAGCCCCAAGCCTTTCTGCCTCCTAAATACATCCCTGCACTAGTGCTATAGTATTTTTTGACCATTTAGTAATGAGATATGTATTAGAATTTGGATTTTTTGGGACAATCGACACATTTGTTATAAAAGTAGGGACAAGCATCTTTTTAAGTGTATAAGACGTGATCCTATTGAAAATTGTATGAGCTAAGCGACAAATTCATGGCGCTTAGTCCCGATTGATCTATACTATTATCACCTTTAATAATAATAGCAATATGAATTAATATGACTTATGAGTATCTAATCATTATTCATTGATATTAACAACACGAGTCAAGTAGTTATATGTACCATACCTATCTACGTTGTATAATTGTTACAAGTCTATACTGAACAGTTTTATAAGCACCATTCATCACAAAAATAAAAAATTAGGGCTAAGCGCTAATAAAGGAAAGTTAAATTTAATTTGCTATGATAAAAATATATTCAATATTTCAATGTAATTATAGAGTCAGAACATCAAGGTAACATGTAATAGAATGAAAATATATTATAACGTTATTCCTAACGCTTAAATAAATACCAAAGCGCCAATGCCAAAGTTATGAAAATATGAAAATTTTGTTTTTGTTCTCCAGAACAGTACCTAGTAAAATATTGTCGCTTAGCCCCTTTTGTCTTTTATCAGCCAAATTGACAATAGATGTGAGCCAAATAGACAGTAACATATACAACTATGTAAACGATATTGAAGTAGGTTTTGCACATAAATCCAAAGTTTGGCTTTATGGTAGGTGAGATCAAAAGAATAAAGTTGTCAATAGTCGATGATTCCACTCATAGTTTTTGCAATGACTCAGACCCCCAAACAATATAGTACTACATTATATATTACAAGTATACATGATTAATTAGTCGTAGTCTCGCCGTTTAAACACCTTTGATGTCATAGAATCATGTATACTTGTAATTTATAATGTGAATAATAATATGTGATAATCTGCGATAAATTTCAGTCGGTTGTGGAGAAAATTAACCGTATACCCACCTACACACGGTATTTCTTTTTATCAATAAAAAAAGATATTGATCACGGTGGTAATAGAGATACATTATATTGATTCTACGCTTTCTTTAGTGATTTTATTAGCCGGAGACTAAAACACCCACAAGGCACAGGAGTACAGACCATTGATTTTAATGTATACAAAGCCATGCTATTATAATAGGTAAATATAGATTGCTAGCGGCCGTTATTAAGGGTTAATGGCCTATACCGCATGTTACTCATTCCTAGTATAGGTGGACATAGAATGGATGCCTGAAAACAGTGACCGTACTGTAAAACCATATTTTTTAATATTTACTTATAATTTTTAATATTTACTAATATGAAGTTGTGCGTTGAGATCAGATCAATTGGACAGAATATGATGCTGACCATCATCTGAACTGCACATCATCACTTTACTTTATGGTGCGTGTTGGTATCGGAATAATATTAAAATAAAAATGTATAACTACAAAATATGTATAAAGTGAAATATTTAATGATATAAAAATCAAATAAATTACAAATTACAATGATTACGTATGGTTTACTATATGGACGTTTTTAGACTTATTAATTTGTGTTATAGGTGCCACTTTTTGTAATATGTAGGGAGTTCTGTGGTGTAAAGCATAATCAAATCCAGACTAATATCTGATCATTTCTAACTTCTACACAAATCACACGTTTTTGAGTTAATAACTTTACAGGTATTAACGTAATTTTTATCTTAAAATTTGAAATACAAATTAAATTAATTAATATTATAACCTAAATCATTAAATAACAACAGTGTGGCAGTAGTAAAGTTGCCCTTGTGGCCTTTTAAAGGCTGTAAAATTACTCTTATTAATTTTATTTCACAACATTTGTAGGTAGTTACATATACTATATTATCATACTTCCCAGTTCCTATACGATATAGTTCTAATGATACATTACTTTATTACTAAAGTATCCATTTACTATATTTTAGTAGGTATTTCGAGAAACACAGTTAATCCCAGTATCATTCATGAGAAATAAATTAAAAAAATTAAAAGTCGATAACTGACAACAAATTTACAAATGTAAATAACAATACAACTAGACAATGTATAGGTACATTATAATTATTCATTGATATTTAATCTATCATTAGATTTATATACTAATAATTAATTTTAATTTTTATAGTTTTTAGGATAAAAATTCTACTGTTGATAAATAGTAAATAATATTTGGTACCTAGCATTATGGTCAATTTATTGTAAGTTATAATAAATATTACAAAGAAAAATAAATTATTTTAACAATAGTAATTGCAGTGTAAAATGTATTTCATATAAAGAGCGAAGCAGAATTAGTCTTAACGTCAGTTTTCATTAGAACACATGCCTAAATTTATATATTAAATAATCTTATATAATAAAATAGTAATTTTTCTTAAGTAGTAATCAGTAATGGTTACTTACTTAGATTTACAAATTTAAACTAAGTATATTTACTAATACTATTAAGTTTTACAGTAGTTATTATATTAAAACATATATTGTATACACTAATAATGTTAATAATTATATATATATATATATAGGTATGTATAAATATTATACCTACTATACAAGAATTAAAAGCTACGGATTGTAATAAACTAAACAATCAAACATAACGTGTGTTGTTGAGTTGAGATCCATACCTTTTATAAATTATACAATAATAATTCATTAAATATTAATTATGTCATTAATATAAAATGTTTGCATTAGACTACCTATTAGAGGAATTTTATACCACTTATTCACAAAAACCAAAAATAGAAACAGATTTTGATAAAATTATTATTAGATAGATAATACTAGGTAGGTAAGGTACCGTACTTTTTGACTATAATTTTTGTACATTTATTAATGACATATTTGAAAAAATGAAAGTATAATAAAATAATACAATGGTAGCCAATAATTAATGTTTTAAAAATGTTAAAACACATTTTCCACGGGGTTAATTATATTGTATTATCTACATATATTGTCTCATTTACACATTTCCATTACTATAAACTTGTTATTTAGTATATAAAAATTATTATTGGATTTCAATGTATGTGATATGTGTATTTACTCCGGTTTAAAATTTGATAACAAATTTTTATCATAACATGGAACATATTGTAAACAACGTTCTGTTTATAGCTAGATTCAATAGAATTTGAACTCAGTGGTTTATTCTTGATAATTATTTGTTCTAACTTAGAATTGACAATTTTTGATGCATTCATTACATGAGTTTTGAAATCTTCAGAAACGTTTTTCATCCTGGCAGAATATCTAAATAGAATAAATAAATAGAATAATATTTAAATTGTGATTTATAAGTACTAGTGTTGTAAAGAATACATTTAAAAAGTATTCAAGATAGGTACTACTCAAATACTGTAAAAAAATATTTAAAATATTTTTCAAATATCTTATATCTTTAGGTTTCTTTTCTTTTGATTTTTAATAGTGCATAATATTTATATTAGTCTATTAATACATAGTCATTACTATTCATTAAAAAAAAAAAAAATAGTACCTAACCCAATAGTTAATAAAAAGTCGAATGGGACAATAAATTTGCTCTATATTCTACATAATAAATTAATATATATAAAAAGTAGATTTTTTTTTTACAACTGATTTTATAAAAAAAATAATAATAATATGAAAATAAACATTTCATAATAGAGAAAACCCTTGTTTTTCCACAAACTTTTGGTCATATTTACCTAGGTACCTACTGATCAAAACTATAACAAATTGGAGTGGATAGTAAAAAATAATTGTTCGAAGTACCTATATAGCAAAAGTATTCAATAGGTACTTAAAAATGTATTTGATGACCAAATACTTTATAACACTGATAGGAACTTATTGTAGATTACTTGAAGTCAGAAATTTGTACTTATAGCCTTATAGGGCTTTAATCATTTCCTATGTTTGCGTTATAATATTATTATATGAAATATTATCATATTTAACATAATATTATTACTGCAGAATGCAACTTATAAATTTATAAATATAATTTTAAGTCAACTGGATAGTAAAAATAAATAATTTTATGTATTTATTTTTGTACATATTATTTTTTATTAAATTATCATACCAAGTATGTTTAAGAACAATGATAATGAAAAATATATTAAATATTTTAATTTTAAATGTATTCAAAATATTTTACTATATTGGATTTTTTAGATAATGATTTATAAAACTGGTATTATTATTATTCTACTAATATCTTTTATTTTTGCATTTTAAGATTTCAAAATGTAATTTAATGTTAAATTATATTGTCATCCAATGATTAAGTTATATAAAAATAAATTGAATCTTGAATTAAATATCTAATTAATAAAATGAAATTTTTAATATTTTTCCTTGTGCTATCGGAAAAACTCGATCAGGCATTATTTTTTTATTTTATTTATTTTACTAGAATATTAAACAATTTATTATTTACACGAAACTATTCTATATCTTAATTATAATTTATATAGAAGTATTAAAGTATTTCAACTATATTCACTAGGTATACACTATACAGTTTGATTTATTGTATTTATATATATTCATTATTCATCATACTTTTCATTGTAAAGGAGTTCCTGAACGTTTTTCAACAACGATTCTTGATTTACTGATAATATGTCCATCGAAAGTGCAATTCCAAGTTTTATTAGGAATCCCATATTTCTTGGTTGATCATAAAAAAGAGGGAATCCTAGAATTGGAACTCCTGCGTCAATTGTTTCATAAATTCCAGATATACCTCCATGACTAATAAATAACTTCACATTTGGATGTACTAAAAATTACACTAAACTCAATTATTATGTTTGTTTTCACAATTTAAATTATTTAGATAACTTACGAAGAACATCTCGCTGTGGAAACCATTTTCTTGCCATTACGTTTCTAGGTAAGCCGGTGGTCACGCCATCATACTTCCATAGTATTCTTTGAGGTACTTTTTTAAACGTTCCTGTGAACGCTTGCAGTATGTTATTAGGTAGGTTTGACATCGACGAAATGGACCCAAATGAAACGTATATCACTCCATGTGGCGAATCTTCAATAAATTGTAATAAATCCTTAAACATAAAATCTAACATGTAGGTACAGATATTTAATTAACTAGGGCAGGTGATTAAATTTCGATCTAAGCTCTAAAACGTTAATGGTTCAAAATAGTTCATAATAGTATAATAATAAGTACAGATAATCAGTGAAAAACAAAAACCATAATATGGAATACTAAAAACTTTATGATAAATGAAAAAGTGATCAGTGTTACATAGATGCAGATACTTACGTCCGGCAATGCTGTTGGTGGTTTTAGGTGAATGCCTCCGATTCGTGCGATACTAGCTGAAGTCGGTTGTTGGATGTTGAAGATAGTATTTAAGTTGCTGTATACTGCCGATGGATTATGCTCGAGGCCTACCACGTCGTATTGCCGGGGTTTCTTGTATTTCATTCTCATTTCGGTAAGCCATGGTACGAATTTGACGTACATAAATATTCCTATGTCGATGATCAGTTCTCGAAGTCCGTTGATACTTGGGCCATCGAACCAAGGACTCGGTTTCACTATTGACTCCAAGGACGGGCTCAATGACGTAGGGAGCACGTGTACCTCGGGTATGTGCAGTCGATAAGCCAGATACGACAGACACGTCGAGTAGAAAGGTTCCACTAAAATCACATCGAAGCGATCGGTCTTCAGGTCATCTTCGTGAGCCTTCAGTATACGCTTGACAGGATCGAACGCGTAGAACAAGTCGCAAATATCACGCTCGTAGCTGCTCTCTGGGTACAGCGGCACCATATCAAACACCGAACTGTAATTACTGATCATGTCCACCGTGTCTCTTTCCCCGTAAATCGGAAACACACCGGTCGCATCGATTTCTGTGTAGTTCTCCTGGTCCCCGGATAACAGTGGAGTGATGGCGGTCACGTGGTGATTTTCGGTCAACACATCCAGTACCGACTTCATGTACTGCCAGTGACTTAGACTGCCGCATGACTCAATCGCCAACACCCGAGCTCCGTAGACCACGGAGACGGAGCATTGAAAGGCAAACATCATTAGCAATGGGACCTTCATCTCGCATAATAAACCGTTTTATCTAAAACGAAAAACAAACCGATAGTAATATAGGTAATAATATATACTTTTGCTAACTTTTATCCAGTTTCAAATGTCCCAATCGGGTTACATATAATTACAAGTATTTTCTCAACTTGTAGATATTTCATAATATTAGAATTTAATATTCTTAATACACTTAATATAACAATACCTCATTAAAATATATTAAAATTTGTTAAAAATAAGAAAATACAACTATACAATAATATTACATAAATTATTCAAAATAATGTATAAATAATATTATACAATAAAATATAAAATACTTTATAATGTAATATATAAAATAAAATTAATATCTGTTAATAATTAATATTCTTTTTAAAATAAGGTTAGAAAAAAAATAATTGACAGTTAATGTACCATGAAATTATTAAAAACAGCATTTAAGAGAACAAAATTGCAATAGTAACTATTGTAAAAGTTAAACTCTCAATCTAAGTCTTTATCCCTGTCCTATAAAATTTAAACACTTTATGTATATTATATTATATTGTTAAATTTTATATTGTGAAATGTATTTGTTTGTGATTTTGGTCATTTTAGACTGTCATGATTGTTTTATCTTATATTATTGTACTGAGATACTTGAAAATTTCATTATGATAAAATATAAGTATATCGTATATGTATGAATGTATTATTTAATAATTGCATTCAATTTATTTTAATTTTAACAAAAAATATATCCTAATAACTGGAAATATTTCCTGTTTTTTTTTTTTTTCATTTTATAATTGTATGTAATTCTAGTGGTTTTAATTTAAATATAAAAACTCGTAAAACGAAATCATTACTTGAATTTTAACTAAACCATGGTCAATAGTCATAAACTCACAAAGCCCTCTTTAACCTTGTTCAATCCGTTATAAACCCAATACCCTTACTGATATTTGAAAAATCAATTGCAAATAATTTCAAATAAGTTTTAAAAATTTGCAAATAAAAAATGTGTTTTTGGTAAATTGCTCTCTGATTTTAGTTTTCCTTTCAAATCACCTTCCAAGCATTATTTGAACCATTCTAAACGTAAAATCAGTTTTTACTGTTTTCTAATGAAAATTTTAATTTGAAATGTTTTAATTTATCTAAGAAAGATTTGAGTAATAATAATCAAATATTAATAGATTTAGATATGTTCAATACTCAACACTCAATTGGATGTATTTCATATTGTCATATTGAATGAGTTAAATTAAAGTTATCTAACAAGCTATTGACTATGAAATCTTTACGTAATTTTAATATAATCTATAATTCAAACATAACTTCAACCAATTTTATTATAGTAACTATTAATCCCTAATTGCTATGCCAGTATATTTAATAAAAAGTTAAAAACATAACCAATACATTTATTAAAAAAATTTTATGGGTCAATCAAAAATAATTTAGGTTCTTAATATTTGTGATTTTCGGTATTTATATTAGTTTATTTAGAGTTTTATAGAGTTACACTGCCCTCACTTTAGTACTTATACACCATATTATGATGTTATACATTTATACTGGAATTTAACTGACAAGTATTCATACTAAGTGATGATTATTTAATATATTATTATAAAATCATAGGTATCACAATGTGTAATATATAGCATCACGAATAACACAGGATCAAAATATAAAAATGGTGAACTGTATTTACTGTATATTTACATCCACACATTTCAGTGTTAAAAAATAATCAAATTATCGGAATAGAAACGATTCTGTATTGTGTATCGCGTGCATACCTGCACCCCGAGCTACTCATTCGTATCGACCAAGGTTTTTGCGTAGAACCGCGACGAATTCAAGGGGAAAGGTGCTAAAACGTGGCCACCACAGACTGTGAAATTTTGCGTACTGAAACGTTTAATCGAATAACTCTTCTGCAATTTTCATAAATGTTATTTTATAACATGTAATAATCTACACTGCAGCGCGTCCGATATTCGTATCGACATATTTAAATAAAATCAATTTAGATTATATTTGTTAAACCGAGGTCAAATAAATTTATGTATCTCAATTCCCCAGAAAGCACCCATTAGACCATTCTGTGTAGCAAATTATTTTTAAAACTTAATGTTTATCACTTGCAATATACGTGACATTTGATCGTAACGAAATTGGTCATATATTATACTTAATACTCATGATACATTATGTTTTTTATGTAATAAAAGTTAAAATATGTAGCATGTAGATGAATTCATCGTATCACTAAATATGTTTATAATTAATAATAACATGCAGGATAATATATAAAGGATGCACCCCTCCCCTTTTTATGATCATATTTTGCGTTTTTCAAATTCTAATTTTTAAGTATGCATTGTACACTACCTACTAGACCATATTTTCCAATACTTAGATTTTTATTTAAATTTTATGGAATAATTGTCATGTGACTTTTATCAATTTTTATTTTTCAATAAATAAGAACACTATTTTTTGTATTCAAATAATTATTTAGATAGTTTTTCTGAAATTGTTGATGTTACGTAGTCAAAATTTGAAACAGTACATCCGGAGTTATCAAATTTTATGTTGCTTATGAAACGTGTGAAATAATTCGTAATGCTCAATTTAAATTAATCAATTCGCACTGATAGTACCTATATAATATTATGTTTTGAAATTATATGCTATATCTAAACAATATACCTATATAATTATAAAATAAAAAGGTAAAGAAAATATTTTAACATTTTTCGAATATTTTTTTATATATGTTTTGCATTATGATCTTTACGATTCTTTAGATTATAATTAGCCGTAGAGCGCAAAAAAAAAAAAAAAAATATAATGAAGAAAAATTCTACCAGTGTGTACCCACTACCCACTCCCAAATTTGAGAATTTAAATTTTCGACTGCATATCAATTTGTTATAAAATTATAAGAATGACTTATTTTAAATTCAGTAAAAATATACAATTATATAACGACCTGATCTGAATCGAAACGGCTGACAAACAATGAAGTCCTTATCACACTGCGTAGCAAAGAACCAAATTTTATCAAGTTTGAACAAGGTTGGTACGCCAATATTGATTGAACGAATATTTTTTCTAGACAACGGTACGCGATGACGTGAACTTGAGGAGTGCACATGGCGCGTACGGTCCACAGGTATTTATATAAATTATTGTACGTATTAAGGTATAATAAAAGCAAGGGACGACACTAGTTTGGGTGCGTGTATGTTAAAAAGAGATAGAGAGAAACACGCAGGCAGAGGGAGAGAAGAGAGAGAGAGAGAGAGAGAGAGAGAAACACGTAGACAGACAGACAGACAGACAGAGGGAGTGTGAGAGGCATTCAGACAGATAGACAGAGAAGTATAGGATGAATAGGATGAGAAAGAAAGATAAAGAGAGAGATTGTGTGTATGTGTGTGCGAGAGAGAGACAATTATAGAGAAAGAGGGAGAGACAGGTGAAAGAGAAAATGAAAAAGAGTATGCGTATTAGACTACCGAGGTCCCGGCGCGTGTGGCAGAAGCGATTCGTACTTCTGCGTATATTCAGTTCCAGTACCATCTGGCGTCTATATTCAGGTGCTCTGCAGACTATGATGGAATGTATACGATGGAAAACAAAAAATGTTTCTTTACTATTGTCTGTGCAGATATCCATCGAGGGTTTAATGACTTAAGTAGAATCTGGTCCAGTACATGTTGGGTTACGAATTAATTATCGATCTGACAAGCGTAAAGATGCGTAAACTCATGTAAACAAACGAAATACCTTCCGGTACTGTATATGTTATGATTTCTCTTTCAGTCGCGGTTATAGAGCGTTGCACTGGAGGCCTTGAATTAGTCGATCTCAATGAATCGGCGTGACTCACGTTACGTTGATTAAAATATATTTTTTGTAACTCTTCAGTACATTATTTCCCAGGATCAGTGATATAATATATTAATAATATTTCATGATTTTCCTTGTACACAACGGATGGCCAATGACTGAATAATATATTTGGGATTTGTGTTTTAAAGTAATAAAACTTTTTGGCTACATAGTAAAGCATGAAACCGATTTTTTATTAGTTAATTGTTATTCCTATCTGCTATCTGACATTATTATACTCACCCTTCCCTTTTATATGTATATTCATAATAGATAATTTTATTTTTCAGTTTATTCCAATTTCCAAGAATATAAAATATCATTTAAAATGTGTTTTATTTTCTTAAAGCATTTAAATTGCTTTTTTTTATGTATTAATGAAATGGTTAATTTAAATAAATTCAATGGTAGGAATAAACCAAGGATAGCCAACCAACGGCCCGCTAGATTTATCAATTAATTACAAAAACAATTTATTTTTGTGCCAATAGAATATTTTGGAATGTCCGCACAATGCTGTATCCTATTATTTACAATGTAATCAATATATATATATATATATATATGTTATATGTGGTCTGCAAAATAATTTGGGTTAGCCACTTCAGGTATAGATTTTATGGATAACTATACAACATATATTTCAAAGAACCAAACTATTTTCGGAGTCAGAATTTACTATAATTAATTATTTATTTAAGTATTTATTTAAGTACACTAACTGTACCTACAAAAATAAAACCAAAATAGCTCACACCGCCTAAGCCCCTCTATTTACGTCAATGATAATTTATAATGCTCTAATAAGAAAAAGTAAATGTATCTATTAATTTATTATCTATATATACTATACATACAACATAATATGTAATACATAAACAACTTTTTTTCTTTTATCGTTTATAATTTGCGAGTCGCCAACGTGTTGTGTAAGCCAACGAATAAATTTATTAAAATAAAATTATGGTTATAATATATGGTTGGTAACACCATCTAACATTCAAATCGGAGAGAGAACCACAGTCGACGTGGACGTGGTGAATGTAACCTGCAATATTTTTTCGCGTATAGTTGCGCAATTATCTACCGTGCCGGCCGTCCTGAATGAGTGGAATCTACAGCGTCGTAACTGTGGCCATTTATTTTTCTATACCAACTCGAGCAAACGTTTCGCTTTCGCGTTTCCGTAGTTACCTATGCTCGTGCAAGTCCGCAAATGCAAATTTTGTGGTGAAAAATCGTTACCCGCGTTCTCGAGTTTACGGAATAGGTAGGTACACCATCTTGGCTGCATACGAGTTAGGTTCTGGATCACTTTCGGCACTACATTAGTTATGGGTTACGGTTAGTACGACGCACTAAAAGTCTTACATTTAATTGGCCATTTCAACAGGCTACCCGTGATCGATTTTCACCACAGGTATGCTTAAAAATTTTATTTTGCTAGAACGATAAAAAAAAAATATAAATTATTGGAATCCTACAAAATACGACATAAATACGATGAACAGAGCCGTATTGGATTCAGTTTATTGTAATGCAAACCAAAAATTGGCCCCATACAAAAAAAAAAAAAAACTAAACCAAGTTCACCAAGTGTGTAACATTTAACCTCCTTATTTATTAGTTTTTAGTTTTTCAAATTTGTTATTTGTGTGAATAAAATAATTTTTTTTCACTATATGCGGAATTATAAATATATTTACATGCTGCAAATAAATACTTCTTTTATTGATATTTTCAGTATATTATTTATAATATTTTTTAAAAACTTATAAATAATACTTGGCTTTGTTAAAGTTCTAACATAGAATACATCTGTAGTATAGTAATAATTTTTAAATTAATTCTAGAAGGTAGAAATAACTATTTGTTAATTACATAATATTTCGCCAATCAATGGAGAAGCTTTCTTCATTACCTACATGTCTACATCTATAGTATTCATGTAAAATTTTATCTAAATAGTATCGTGTAAAATGTGTTAAATAATTTTACATAAAATTATTGTCCAGTTAATTAGTCAGCTAACTGCAGATTAAAAGTATGAGTCGTGGTGACCCGGACAGACTTGATCGCAGTAGTGGCGTGACAAGGGTTCTATGAGACCTGGGTCTCATTACTTTTTGGGTGGGTGGGTGGTCGTCGGTCGATGTCGTGTTGGTAGACAATATACCTACAGACGGACGTACGATTCCAATATTAACATTATTATAAATGTACTCGTATAAACAAATATACACAATTATAAAAATTTATTAAATTAATTACAGTAAACAAAAAAAAAAATTATTTTATCCAACAATTTTCTGGGGTGGGTGGTCCCTCAAACTGTTTTGGTCTCACGAATGAAAAATGTTCACGCCGCCACTGCTTGATTGTCACGGTAAACATTGTTATATGCAGAGAATCATACTCATATAAAATTTAATGTAATTTATTAAAACAATATATCCATTAGGGTAGGTCTACAAGAATATAATATAATATTATAATACCTATATACCGTTTTATAAAACGTTATAAAACGTCATACGGTTATTTTGAACCGGCTCAGGAGGTAAAAAATAATAAAACCACATCAATTATATAAAAGAAAAATTTTAAGATTGTTAAAAATCAAATAAGACATTAAAATAATATCTACAATAGTATAAAACAATAATGCAAAATAATAATTAAAGGTATGAAATAAAATACAATGTATGATTTAACATTATATCATTTATTTTTATTTTTTTGTATAGGTAGACATTATGTTTGGTAAAAGTTTATAAGATTTATACATACATATTTTACTTGTTTATGTACATTTTAAAAATGTATAATAAGAATGTTTATGGTGTGGTTTATTGTTGACATAATTGGTGTTATGAAGAAGTCACCCATCGGCAACATGAGCATAAACAGTGAAACACAAAATGAGTGCTATGCGTGCTACTGTATGATTATGTTTTCAGTTTTTGAATTATCGCAACAAGCCATTTAGAATGAAAATATTATTATTATTATTATTATTACATGTAAGTAAAATACATTATGAAGTACACTAATTGGATAAAATGAATGATTTGAATAGACATATCTTTTTAGAGAAATACAAAGTAATCTGAACTTCGTTCAAGTTGTCAGTCTTAAGTGAACAAATATTTAAATTTGAATAGAATAGGAAGCAAATTTGTTTTCGTTATAAATTTTATTCGTGCGAAGAAATTTATGCATTATGAACATATTTGTTTTTGAAACTTATTTCATTACGTATGGGTAACATATTTATAGATTATTTTTATTTCTGACCCTGCTTTTGTGTGAACTTATATTAAATTTTTATTGCATGCACCTGGTGTTTGGGACATAACTCGGTGTATTGGTGCACGTTTACAACTACTATTATGTATGTTTTTCGATATCAATTTTCTTTCTTTTTTTTACTCGATATGTAAGTGTACGAAAACAGTTTTATCTCCAGTTAATACAAGGGTCGACAACGGGTTATCGATTTATAATGGAGACGGAAAAAATTAAAATAACTATGCATTTGTTGGTGATAGAAGCTTATTATACTCACTTTTTTCTAATGATTTATTATGACCAGCGTATTGAAATTCGTTGTACATGGTCTATGTTGTGAAAAAATGAGTATGTACATAAACATGATAATAAATGAATAAAATTTCCAAATGTCATAAATCCGTCGATTTTTATCTTATATGGAGTTCTAAACGATCATTGTTCATTATAAAATTTGTGGATTATTTGACAGCCAGAAATTGTATACAAAAATATCATTTTACGTTGAATAATCAGCTGGTACCTCTCCCCCATTCTTACTCTTAATATTAATGTATTTCATCGATAAAAGTACTCGTCGTGATTTCTTATGACAACGGACGATTTGCGTATTTAGGAATTTTTCATGGAGGGGTCTCCAGGATTTTTCGAAAACATTTACATAGGGACCCCCACCAAGATAATGTTCTAGAAGAATTTTATCACCGTCACTGCACCTTTTCGATTTTTCAACCGGCAGAAACCATACAATAAAATAATAATTATGATAACGATTTTTTTTTGTGCGAATTTAAGAAAAAGGACAAAAATTTAACGTGTGTAACTTGGATGGGTTTCATTGGGACTAATCATGACGGGGTTCTGGACCCATGAACCAACTCCCCCTCCGTAAATATGTCATTGACGTGAAGTGCATTAACAAGAGCGTACAACGACCTGCGCTGCCCTTGTAGTAACAAAAAAAAAAAACTGGTATCCAATGTTTTGTATTTTAAGCAATAAACAACACAACTCAGTTGGAGCGGCATCAAGGTGAAAGTCTAGACGACTGATTACGTTATTTCCAACATACACCTCTGGAGGCGCAGAGCAAAGACCCGTCATCGTCGGTCATTGGACCCATGTCTTACACAACCAACAAGAGGGGTATAGGCGTTCATTATATTTATTATTTATTGTTCAATAAAACACTGCGCGCACAATAATATGTTATTAACATAGTTTAATCGATTTAATACGTAGGTAGTAAAAAAAAATAAATGAATAAAAAAAATGGTGTACACACTGTATTATTATTATAAGTTATAACGGTATATCGTTTACCAACGATATGGTCGAATGAATGATCTGGAGTTCCGATCATTCTTGTCACGTTTTTACAACTATGTTTTCGCTTTTATCGAACTTTCTCGGTTTTGTGTACATTTCTTCGGGTTTTCATTGACGCGAAACTCGATTACGTTTAATAGTCGTGGAACGGTGCTGGGGCGGCGGCATACCAGGATCACATGCTGTGCCGTGTCGACCGCGTACAATGACCTGTTGCTGTGTGACCGTGCTGTAGAAAAACAAGTTCTCGATGTTTTGAATAATACAGCGAACATTATATATTATATATTCATCGGAGTGGCGGCATCTGCGGGCGGTGATATCAAGGTGAAGGTGAAGGCAACCGATTGTGTTTATCTGTGTATACATCTCCTTTGGCGTGAAGAGCAATGACCTGTCGGACCCGACTGTTGAACTTAATTATTTTATTTATTTCGTTTAATAAAACACCATGTACTTCACGATTATAAATTATTCCATGCTAGAAATGGATCTAATGAGAAATTGAAAAAAATAAACACACATGATTATTTTATTTTCAAAACTGAATATATTTTGAAATTTAATAAAAATTCCACTTTTTATTTATTTATTTTATTTAATTTTTTTTAGTTTAAAACATGACGGACGGAAACCCATATAAAGTACAATTTGGTTTACATCAATAATACATTTAAAAGAATACGGATAAATTAATAAACTTTTAATAAATGCTTAATATTTAATTATTAAGTTGGTACAAGAAATCATAATGTATTGTAAAAACCATCAACAAAATATAGTGAAAAAATGTTTTCTCAGGAAATTATATCCTGCGTAGTTACCTACTAGAAGTGGCAAGGTAAAATATATATGTGGACAAAGTAGACTTAAAGAGGCTCTTTTTAAAATTTTTTTAGTAAACATTATTTAAGTAACAAGAGCTATTTAATAAATATTAAGATTTAGAATTTTGGTATAGATACTTCTCCCATATTTCCCTATGGTTCATTATAAAGCCCTTTAAAACTCGTGGCCCTTTGAGGTGTGAGGTCGTGGGCAATGGCCCATACCACTCACACCTAGTGCCGCCACTGGCTACTTCAATATGAATAATGACAAGAACTGATGTGAAGAATATGTTATAAAAGATTTTTTCCGCGGTCATCACAGTGTGCGGGCGTATATAAATTGCCCCGAAAATCACCGGTAAAGAAATAAAAAATATAGGATAGGAAAAATCTATAAATCAACTGGGTCAATCGATAATCTAATATTCTAATGCAATGAATTGTAGTATGTCAATTGCGCCAATCGATTGTTATAATATTTAAACGTGTATAAAACTATAAAAACATTGATTTTACAACTTACAGAGTAGCAGTGTATTACATTTGGTAATAAAGGGGTTTACATCGTTTTGCTGCTAGGTATATTTTAAAACCATTATTTTTAGCATTATATTATTTTATTATTTGAAGATGAAATGTGAAAAATTCCTATATGTTTAAAAAATAAAATCCACAGTATTGTTCAGTATAATTCCACGTGTTGTTCGTAAAGTCGTTGTGGCTTGTGATTAAATTCATAATGGAAATAGTTTTAATTTAACGTGGTAAAGAATTGATTATTTACTAAAATAATCAATTTTCTTGTAAAGAATTTTCCAAAAAAAAGTGTACATTTGTTTTTTGTTTTTTTAGAAAATTAAAAGTCGACACTCAAAACATTTAATAACCTTCAGGTACAATAAACTTGCAATAATAGTATAGATAATTTTTGTAGCGTAATTATTTTAATTTATTTAAATTATAATATTATATATATATATAAACTTAATATTATATGTAAATATATCGATTTTTGTAATTTATTTAATAATTTTCTTTTACGCAACTTATGTATTCCTTTTTAGTATACCTTTTTTGTACCAGAGCAATTAATAGTATACCTTTTTTACACCGGCGCTTTTGATGTTTATTTTACAAGTAGTGTCCCAAAATTGCTGCAGTTGACTAACACCGCAATGTGCATTTATAGATTTAAGGACAAACAAAGCATGAATGAGGAGAAAAATATGACTATATCTTAATTACCATCCAAAAAATAATTATTACAATTTACAAAGAAACATAGTAAGGAATCAATATTTTATATTTTCGGTCAAATGTTCTATATTAAAATTTTCCGACATCTTTTGAATCATTAACTTTCAACATAAATTATTCAAATATTTTTAATTATTATTCTTTAGATTAGTTTTTAATTTTCATCAAGCCTCGGTACATTGAAATTAATGTATTGGAATGAATGATATTATTGTATATTACATTGTAGATCGATCAAGGATATAATCAACTACTCTGATAATAAGTAGTATTTCACTAATACATGACGTATATATATATATATATAGGTACTATCATAGTCCATAATGCACAGTTACCTCTATGAATTTGTCTTATTAATGAAATTACATAATCTCTTAATTAACTCTATTATTAAAATACCATGAATATGATTTTTTAATCTACAAAAACAATATAGATAACGTATTATAACATTATATAATCTTAAATTATATTTAACATTAATCATATAAAATCAATATTATCCTATATTAACAATATTAATGTATGTATATTTTAGATATATTGTACTGATGATTGTATTGATGTATTTCTATTTTATTTCAACCTTGACGAATATGCAATTATTGTTGTTTTAATTTTTATCTATTTACTTAATGTTTAATAAATTAATAAACGTTTATTTAAATATATGTTCATTACCCTTTTTTGTTTATTTCAAAAAAATATTTATATTTTACATATTGATAAATAAGATTAATTTTGCTTAATATATATTAATTGTTTTAGAGTAATGTTTTTTTTTTTTTGTGCAATCAATTGTTTGTACCCAATACTAAATACTTTCGATATTTATCTATAAATGGGTACAAAACTACATAATTAATAATAGTTATGATTCCCCTATTTTCAATAGGTATTTAAAAAGTTCTTTATACATATTCGTGGTTCTGTACCTCTAATTAGTCTAATTCACACCAGGAGTAGATGTTTTTTTTCACAGAGAGATCTTTTCATTTCATTTCATTGTAAAAGTTTATTTTTCGTGTATATAACTTTGCAATAGATTATTGACCAAAAATTATATAGAAAAAAAGTAATGTAATTTATTCACCATAATATCTAAAATGATTTTCAGTGGGGCCCATTATATTTTCATGGGGGATAAATAAAAATAAAATATGAATATTATAATCTTGATAAATATTTATTCAAAATTCCAAACTTCCAATGTTAACAATAATACCTAATAAAAAAATACCTTCTACGTTTTATGCATTTTGCGTCAGCATTCAACGACCATGATTCACGCGATATATATTATTCGAAAACATAATATTCATTTATATTGCTATAGATCAGTAACTAAATATGAACAAAATGTTATTTTTTTTTTTATTTGTAAGTTATCCGTGTTGTTGGTATTAATTAACACGCAACGAATGTTATGAATATGTGTCCAATTAAATAGTAGGTGTAATATACTATACTGTACCTTGTACTGTGATTACTGCGGGCGACCGTGTCAAATGTATAAAATGTTCAAAAAAAAGAGATCAATATTGTATAGGTTACAGAAGAAATCGTTTATAATGAGAATGACTAGCTGGGTTGAATGACCTTATCATTGAAGTTCCCGGCCGAATTTTTACAAGTTGTATGCAGTGTGATTATACTAAAATTATTTGTATTAGTTATTTTCACGCCTATGTGATATATCTATACAAAATTGTTAAGACTGTTATTTTCGGAGTTTGTAAACGAAAAATAACTTGTCCCATGACACTGTTCAGTTTTTTAATTTATCGGATTGTGATCCGAAATGAGCTGAGAATATTAAATGTTTATAAATATTCCTCTATATTGTTGGCTAATAACCATAAGACGTTGAAGCCTTTGCTTTAAATAAAATAATAAATAAATATACAAAGCAGTGGCGGCGTGACAAGGGTTCTATGAGACCCGGGTCTCATTACTTTTTGGGTGGATGGGTGGTCGTCGGTCGATGTCGTATTGGTAGACTATATACGTACAGACGGACGTACGATTCCAATATTAACATTATTATAAATGTATTCGTATAAACAAATATACACAATTATAAAAATTTATTAAATTAATTACAGCAAACAAAAAAAAATTATTTTATCCAACAATTTTCTGGGGTGGGTGGTCCCTCAAACTGTTTTGGTCTCACGAATGAAAAATGTTCACGCCGCCACTGATACAAAGAGAGGCAAACCCTGGAATAAAACGTTTGCCACGGAGTCCATACAGCATTCTACACTTGATCGGTTACCGCTTGCGTGTAGTTACCCCCCACCACCACCCCAATTCGTGAATGCAATAAGCAATAAATATTATTCTTAGTGATATCTGATATCTGTTGTTTAATTTATGTGATCCACTTACCGACGTACGATTTATTATAGTATTGTCTACGTATATTTCTACGTATATTTCATGTTTTATAACCGTTTTGCGCGACGTTCGGCTGAGCGTAATTTCATTCGCCACGCCGGCGACGGGGGTAGACGAGTTTAGCCTACACCCCACCAGGTTTTCTTTTTCATTCTTGCACCTGTTCTTTCACTCGTTGCGTTCATCCCGGATTTATTACATGTTCCCTTCCATGCACTGTCATCCTCACACTGTTAAACGTTGATCATTCCGCGTACCTACAGACCGTTCTTCCGTTTTCTACAGACAACGATCTATTTCATAGAATATGGCGCATATTAACCGAATTTCTTAAGATTATTAACCTTACCTATTTTGTACATAAAAAGTGAATTTTTTCTCGTCGTGAAATACATTTTGAATGTCACTTTACAGATATATCTCTTTTACGGTGTACGCATTATCTATACGTATAATTATATAAAATTATTTACTTGTTGTGTGTTAAATATTAAAAGGGACATAGAGTTGTTTGAATTGCGTTCGCGTACTTATATTTGACACGATTGGTGAGGTAAGTCGGTAACCCCGTCATGTAGAAAGGGAGAAGTTATAACAATACTATATTGTTATATCTTCGAGACTGGTTTATGAAATAGAAAATATGTACTCCTTGCTTTAATATTATAATAAATTTATTTTTTAATTTTCATATTTTTTGTTGAATTCAGATTTTTTCATTCTTTTGACAACAACATAAATTCATTCATCGTAATTAATTAAGTTATTATGTAACTAAATATTTTATTGGAACAGGTTATTATAATAAAAATATTTATAATATATTAAAATAAAATAAAATGTATGCTGAGAGTATATGAAGTGTTATGTAGGTATAACGCCTTGTTTCGACTGTTGGTTATCATCAAATATAAAAGCACACTGAGACTGGATACTAAAAATACATGAAGAATATAATTAAAATAGTAATGAACAAGTATCATTGATTATATACTATAAATAGAAATTGAAGAAATTATTTGTTGTTATTAAGTAAAAATTAGTAAATATCTTTTTTGATTCAATCTTATTTTATATCTAGTACATTATTATAATTATTATACCTAATTTTAGTATCAATAAATAATTCTCCTAATACTAAGATTTGTTAAATATTTTTATTGCTGCGTTTAAAGTATTTTGGTATTTAATTTTTTGATTCTAATAGAAGTTTTGCAAAATAAAAATTAGGGTCAGTTTTTTAAATTTTTTTTTAATTATGAAGGACACTTGCCATTGTAAAATTTTCGACAACTAAATATTAGTTTATAAATGCCATAATTATCATAATTAGAAGAATTTTTCAGTTTTATTATTTATGGTTTTAATACCATTATTATTAGTTTTAAAGGCAATACTACATTAATTGCACTTGCATTGTTATTGTTATTATTCAAAATATTAAAAATTTACCTATTATAAAATTGTAGGATATCTCATATAACAATAATTTATCGTATTATTTGTAGCTTATTCATTTAAAGTATTGTGTAGATTTTTTTTTTAATTTTCAAGATTGTTTTTAAATTAAAATTATTTTTCATACCAATACCACAAATAATTTTATAATCCGTTTTATTAAATGCATACATTTGAGTCTATACAGTATGGAATTAAATGTTTGTAATTATAGAAGTTATTTAGAATTATTGAATTTTTTTCGAGAATTTGGATAGGTGTTCCGTAAATATTGAATTTAAATTTGTAATAACGATACTTGGACCTAAAAAGTTGATTTATTTATGTTTCAAGCATAAATTGTCTGTATTTGCGTCTTTGAATAAAATAAAAGTATTGTTTACGTAAAAAGTACAGTTTTAGAGTTTACGAGAGGTCGAATATAGGATGAATATTTTAATTGTTAATTAAAATTAATTATTAAAATTTTTGACATTTTTCACCAATCACCAATGTTTTGAATAAACTATTTTTAGGTTGTCAAACAGTCTTGCAGTGACTATTGAACACGCACTTTAGGGAGGTAAATTTTCGACACATTTTATATGTGAATTGTGGTCAAACGAACGCCTGACGTTTTACCAGTGCCTAAAGTATTCTAGCCTTCTCCGATGTCAAGTATAATATTAAATATTAATGAAAACTGTTTTTATTATTAAAACTTATTAAATTTTATTGCGCGTTTCATGGGACTTTATGTCCGGATATTACTGTGTAATAGCACGGTGCGCGTATACAGTGTGTATAGGAAACAGGCGATGTGCTCGAAATACACTGTGCCACCATTATTGTATTGAACACGCCGTATACACGAATTGCTGACGTCCGTCTTGGGCCGAGCTTCACTCGCCTTGGCCACAGCCGCACGCTGCATTTTGTGATGCATTCGGCGGGGTCGCGTCACATGCAGCAGGGGCGACGCACTTGGCGTTCGTCGATGGGGCCGCGCGTTGTCCGCAACGATCTTGGCTCGGTGAACTCCTGCTGATGCGACTGATGTCGACCGGCGCTTCCGTACGACACGTGGCCCTTTTGGCCACCTTCGGGGTGGACGTGCCGCAGGGTCCGCGGTCGCAGCTTGACCGGCGCGGTGGTGTGGACGAACCGGTACTGTCCGCGATGGTGCAGATACCGCTGATGCCGCTGCAGTCATTGTTGCCCCAGCTGTTGCCATTGCTGCTGCACGCGCTGCTGTCACAGAGCGACGGCAGTTGATATGAAACCCTGCGTCTCAGTGGAGTGCAACAGGCTGGAGTGGCGGCAGCCGTGGCCGCTGGACCGGTATCACGGGATGCCTGTTGCGGCTGCTGGTGTTGCTGACCGCAGTTACTGTCGTCCGTCGAAGAGGTGGTGGTGTCGCACGGCGACGGCGGCTGGTACGGCACGGGGCGTCTTATACTGCTGCAGCAGGCTGGAGCAGCTGCCGCCTCAGAAGTGCAGGGACGGGATGCCTGTTGCTGACCGCAGTTACTGTCGTCCGTCGAAGAGGCAGTGGTGTCGCACGGCGACGGCGGTTGGTACTGCACGCGACGTTTTTGCGGGCCGGCCGATGCTGAAGCGCTGCAAGAACGGGCCGGGCAACTGTCCCGCTGCTGACCGCGGCCGTTGCAGTTGCTGTCGTCCGCCGCCGAGGAGCTGTTGCAACTGCTGTCGCATGGTGAAGGCGGTTGGTACGTGACCTTGCGCCGCTGCGTGGTTGCGGCCGCGGGGCCAGTCCCGCAGCAGCCGCTCTGATCCGCTGAGCTCCCCTGTAGGTCACGTTGCCGCCGGGCCTCCAACTGTTGCCGGAGGAGATCATCCACGCTGTGCTTGACCGTGTTTATCCGGTCCCGGAGCTGTTCCTGCCGTCGCGGTCGATCCAATTGCTCTTGCCGCTGGCACTCGATCAGCCGTTTCACTCGCTTCTGGTGACGTTCCAAGCTGGCCAGCTCTCTGCACAACTCCTCGTACAGGTAACGCGGCCCCTCCACGAACGGCTCAAAACCCAGTTGTGGTTCCGGTTGCGGTTGCGGTTGCGGTTGAGGTTGCGGTTGCGTGCGTTCGGCCCGCGCCGGTTGCGCCGATTGTTCGGCGTTCCTGTGCTGCTGCCAGTTTTCCATGTCCACGCGGTCATCGAAAAAGTCCGGCTCATAACCGCGGTTGCAGCATCGGTCCGGCGACGGCGATGCGCCCTGTGAGCACGCGCTCCTCAGACCTTCTTCCACGATCCGATCGACCGGGTCGCAATCAGCCGCGGCGTTCTTTTCGCTCGCCCCGCCGCCGCAATCGCCCCTCCTGCACGCCGCGTACTCTTCGGACTCGCGGCCAATGCGCACGCCGCGGCCGCCGTCGTTGCACTTTAGCTGATCGGCCAGGTTCGCGCGCACGTTGCACACCGAACGCTTTTGGGCCGCCGTCAAACACTCCTTGGTCTCCTGTTGGCACGGGTTCTTGTTCGTGTCCTCGCATCCGCCGTACGGGCATTTTGCACCGGGGTCGTCCTTTCGCCGCCGTCTTCCGTCGTCGTTACTGTCATAACCGTTTTCGTTGTTATTATTGTTGTCGTTTTTATTGTTGTTGTTGTTGTTGTTGTTGTTGTTGTTGTTTTTGCTGTTGTTCGAGTTATGGCACGATGATTTGCATTCCATCTTTGATATTATAATACTTTCTGTCGGATTGTCTTCTGACCGTTTCAAGTGTGCTTGTCGTCGTTTTACTTTTTATCGCGATAATAATATCCTCTGAAAGCTGCGCAATGTATATATACTAACTGTACGGGTTTGCGTTTATAATATAATATACGATGTGTAGCCACGCGAAAATCGTCAATCGATTTAATATTGTAATTAAAATAGGAATTATGGCCAGCATACAAGAAAATAGACATTACGTTTCGTTCAGAATTTACGTTGTAAAATTAAAATTACAAAATTTATCATTTTCAAAAATTTTAAAATATTGATACCTACTAATAAAATATTTACCATTAGGTTTACGTTTATTCAATAATCCATAACCCTTCATCCATTATAATGATTTTGCCCACAAGTATATTTTTAGTCATAACAATAAGGGAATAGTCATATATTTTGTGCTATTTGCCATCATAAAATTTTATTAAACTATGTATAATTTATCCACCAGTAGGAACATTTTCGAAATGTATAAGAAGGTAGGAATATAAACGAATATAAAAATACGCTGGGTTACCTTTATAATCATTACATCTTTTGTTGAATATTATTTTTATTCGTACACCTTTCTTAAAATGTACAATTCCTTTTTGTTTTGTTTGTTTTTTTAAAATATTATTTTAAACGTTGGTGTGTAACTGGTTAAGGTATTGATGTATTATCATTGATTACTTGAATTACTTAGTATTTCACATTTATAATCAATTGTATTATGTTTAGTGTTTCATGCGTGGTTGAAGAATAACTTCGTATTTATTAACTCACTCAAACATCACAAATCTACAGCTATAGGTTAGGTTTGAAAAAAATTAATAACAAATTTATTATCTAATTGTTTGATCAAATAATAAAACATTATGTATGATCTTAGCGTGTGCTAGTGTGAATATGTTATGACTTATGACTAATAAGTTTTGACTGTTATGAGATAGGATCATAAACCACATTATGTCAAAGTTAATGCATAGGTTAATATTAATATATACATAAATAGGTAACCCTGTCCGGAAAAAAAGGCAACTAATTATTAACTAAAATTTAACGGTTGCAAATGCATAGTTTATAGTAAGTTTATACTAATTGTTTGTGGACCAACAGGGCATAGATATTAATGTTTTGCAATATTATCTAAGAATGATAGATATAGTGTAGTTTATAGATGTAAATACTACAATATGAAAATACAGCGGTGTGCACAAACATTTAATTATAATATATATAAACATATGTATAACATATATACATTATTGATTACAATTTAAAATTTAATCTCACAAATATCATACAATTTCACTTGATGAGTCATGAGCTGGTAGGTATTTTATTTTAATAAATAATGAATTATATACGGTCTATTAAAGAGTTTTCAGTCCCTACTGATAGTTGAGACTTTGTACATAGTATGTTTTTACATGTTAACGACGATATATCATTCGACAACGTTCATCACGTTCTTTATTACAAATGTTCCTTAAATTATATTATATATAGTCACTAGTTTACTATTTACTATAGACACTGTCCTTTAACTTTTAAAGCACCCACAAGAGCTTTCTACAAATCTACCAAGCAGGGCGAATGGTAAACTCTTATAAAAGTACTCACGTTAATCTCATAGGTACTTATGCATAACGATGATAATAATCTGGTTATATAAAATTGTGTGTTAAACTTTGAGTGGTGCAATAACTTAAAAAAAAAAATTATTCATTGGAGTCATAAAAAACGGTTGTTTACATACACAATTATGTAAATAACTTATTTATTTATTTATTGATTCAAATACTAAACAAATAAAAAATTACATAATTCCATGGTACATTTGAATACTTTTCAAATGGTTATATGCTCATACTCAACAGCAGCGAGTACTTCACCGCAGGCTATAAGCAAACGCTTTATTTAAAATGTATATAATACGTGGACTAGTACGAAAATTTGACCATTTCAGGCCCCGTTTGATATTAACAGAGCAATTATCTACCTAAATGTCTACAACTCGGTCGTATATTGTCAAATTTATATGGTATTTTTTATTGAACCGCGCACGGAGTATAATAGTAATATTGATATATTGATGAATTGGTTAACATTATTTCGATTCGAAATATAAACCGTCGAAATGCACAAGATTACGGCCAGTTGTTCCGGTGAAAATGTTATTCTTAATGGTGTATACGCGTAGTATTTCGTGGTCTTGGGTATTGCCTTTAGGTGCACCGTTGGAGCGAGAGTAATGACTACGCCGACTTCGGTAATAATATAATCGTTTTCTATAAAACCAACTAATAATACTATAAATATTATAACGCAATAATAATAATAATAATAATATTAATAATATTAACAATAATAATATTAATAATAATTATAATAGTAGTCCATGGTATGGGCATTCGTATGCTGCCATCTACCGGTATTCGTGTCCGCATAACACGTTTCGCTATCGTTCGAATATTCCATTGCCGTTTGTTCGGTCGTTGTCGTCGATTTCGTCCACAAGATAACGCTACCGTTACCGCAACAACGGCATTACAAAAAGTTATTTCAACGAGTGATGAACGGACGGTGAGTACCTACACGTATTATTATAATAAATTAAAAACCGGATTTTTGTGCAACTAAAATCTAAAAATGTGCAATTAAAATGTTAAAATGGGCATAAACGTGCAAAAACAAAATTTTCATTATAGGAACTTTAAATTTTAATTTTAATAAGTAATAACTAATAACTAATAACTGACTAATAACTGACTTTACAATATTTGATTAAAATTTATAATCATGTACATTTCTAAGTTTTTTTCTTTAAAATTTTGTCTTCTGTCACTTAATATGTGTTATAAATGCGAAAACACACTTCTACGTCCACACTTGTTATCGGGCATTGTTTGTAGCAGCTTATAATAGCAGGATCTTCTTTTAAATCTACATCATTTCCATTTATTGAATTGTTGTACAGTTTTAAAATATTATATCCGGTATGTTTATCAAATACTGATTTAAATTTTTCATATAGGTAGTATTTGTCCCTTTTAATTTTCAATCGTCCATCTCTTACTGTTTTAACTACATTTATTTGATAATTTAAAGTTGAATTTTGTTTTTCCAGTTTTGTAATTGAATTTGGCAACTTCGACATATGCGATCGAATAAATGTTAAATCAGATATAATTGATGTAGTACTCAAAATGGATTTTACTTTTTGGACAGATTGGGCGTCATCTACTATATTATACACCAAAATCTTTAAATTTACTGAAATTTTCAGAATAAAACAATGCAGCTTCTAACCATGTTCCCCACCTTGTTATTACAGGTTCTAATTTGTAATTTGTGTTACAACATAGTATAGCACCGATAAAAATAATACAAATATACAAAAATATTTGTATAAAAGTACATTTTTATAAAAAAAAAACTGGAAACGTACAATAACTTTGTACAAAAACTCAAAAACGTGCGATTTTGTGCAATATAAAACTTTCTTTAAATTAATCTACATCTCTTGATTTAGATTTGTAGCTTTTTTCTATTGAATTTAGAACAGGCCATAAAAAGATGCAATTGCACGGGAATCTGGTCTTTAATTATAATATATCAAATTTACCTTCGCGTTTGTGAGTTATCACTCGTTGTAATTAAGAGGGATTGTAAACCGTGATTTTCTGTTTCTGTCCATTAGGTACATGCGCAACATAGGAATTTGGACGTTTTACATTTCCAACGTACCGATCGATTAATTAATGCGATAAGCATTCATGAAAACTGGTTTGAATTCATTTACTTTAGATCGGCTTTTCCAAGTTTTTGATTTTGTCTCCGAAAATCACACAAAATAGAATTAAGCAAATTGGAAACATGGAAAAATCAACAAAAATTAATTTTTGGGTATGTTTAGTTGTTCAGTACAAAATTTAAAAAATGTGAGAAAGCCGATCTAAAAAAGACTTCTCAAAGAACTCAAATCAATTTTCAAAATTATTATCGCATGAATTGTACGTTGAAAATAAAACACGTCTAAATTCTTATGTTGCACGTGTGACAGACAGAGACAGAAGATTATGGATTACAAATCCTCTTAGTACAAAATAACAATAGGAGTTTATAATAATTACGTAACCTACGTATATATACGTCAGTCCTATTTAAATGTCTAACTCATTTCCATGTATTATAATTGTGCACACAGAAAAACTCAGCGGTATAAGAAGAGAGAACATTATAATAATATAGTAGAATCCGCTTAATATGGGCAAAATGGTTGGATCTCAATAAAAATGTATACTAACAAGGTTAAAAAAAAACTGCGTAATATGGGCACTCGATTATTCGGTTCATGTGGGCTATTTATTTTTATTTTATCATTGCGTTAGAATAATATACACGTATGTGTTTAAAAAACGACTATTATATAATCGGGTTTCATGGTATCTAAGACATTGAGCCTATTATAAAAGTAATAAAAAAACATTACCATTTAAACCTTAATTTTATTGACTAATTGTATAGGAGTGTTCTAACACGTTTTCTAACGCGACAACATCCGCCGCATTTCAGTTTTAATGTGATTTCAACATGACATTATATCTAGAAAAGATTTTTCCATCAAGAAAAAAAATCACGATTTTGAACAAAGTGGAAAACGGCTTCCTCCAGATACTTCACAACGTAAAATTGTTAAAAAATATGCGTTGCCAATAACGTATTCGAAATGAAATAAAAACTTTTTTTGATATTATAAATTTTTGTGATTTTGAACTAATCTCGGTTTTATGGACAACCGCTTAACATTAAGCGGAATCCACTGTTTTATATTATTATATTTATAAAATATGTTCGTTGGTGATGGAACGTTGTGCTTTAATCTCAGCACAATAGAAAGTTTAGATTTTTAGATTACCGTTGTTGAATCTCTGTATGAAACGTGCAATAATAATATTACTACGCACTATTATTACGTCAATAAATAATAATAATCAATTATTGCTTGTTCCCTCTGCACACGTATTATAGAACACATCGTTTTTTTTCTATTTCAAACTTTTTATGATAATTTATAAACTGGTAACATTTTGTCACATCATCGTAATAGGTACGTATAATTTCCCGTCTTCACGTTTTTTTCATAGTTTACGTAATGTTTGATTACAAATATTTCATCAAGTGTTTGTTGCCTTTGCGTATTTAAAACTACTTTTTCGAAAACTAAAAAGTGAAACCAGAACACGGTAAAATAATGTTCTCGTAAATATCATGTGTAATAGCTAAGGGCAGTGGTGATGTTGAAAAATATATTTTCTAATTATTTTATTTTTCAAATACATTAAAAATATGTATACACATGTTGTTCATTCCTTTCAATAACGTTATATCTCAAAAATTGGCTATTTTTAGTTAGGTATTCCCATATTTAGATTTTTAAATTGAGAAAAAAAGTAGGTATTACCTTTAAAGTATGTTTCACATATTTAAAATTTCAATCGATGGATTAGTATTATTTTAGGCGATTCTATTCTACTTTCTAAGTTTAACATCACTCTCCTTAAAAATCGAACTTTTTAACATTTGACGTTGTTGAAAAGAGTGAGCGATGTGTTTATATTTCGCATGTGGTTTTAGTTTATTAGATTTAAACACGTATATTCGAAAACTGAAAAAATGACAACCTATGTATTATGATTGAATATAATATCATCGAACACGGGTGAATTTTATGGTAAAATAATTATTTTTTGATCTTGTGACGCTGTCTGCATATTTACGTGTTATCTGCTGGTCTATGTAGACGTACATTGATTAACGGCTAATTTAGCGCAAATCTATTCTGTAAATCAAAAGCAAAATATTAGTGAATCACTCAATCATGGTTAACGAAATAGCTTAAACGTCTGTATTCAATTACTTTCATAGAAGTTATCTATATTTTAGGGAAAAGCGTTGTAAACAAAACTAGTATACCGCATACGATGACTACACGCAATAATAATATTATTTCAGTTCATTCTACGGTATATATTTACGAGTTTTGGACATGATTAATCGATGAAAAAATATCCCGCGTAAGTATTAATAATATTGTTAAGTACCCATGGAAGATTATCGAGTGCAGACAGTGTGCGGTACACGAAGAGAAACGTTTAGGTCAAATCTCATGTGACTTATGCGAGATTGTCTTATGATAATAATTATATTATTGTTATACTTATGGCAAACGCATTAAAGGTCATTTATCAAAAACACCAGTACACGAAGGACAAGTCCAATCCATGAGGTATCTGCAAAAGTGCAAGTGCCATCTTTTATAATAATATGATGTTAAATAATGTGGACCAAAGCGCTGCGATAAATTTAAACAAGGAATTACAAAAAATTACCAATCTATTTTTGTTAAAAATTATTACTTATTATAGTGTAAGTATACTTATTTTCTAATAAATTTATATATTATATTTTTATATTATTACTATGTATAAGTAAAATAAATACTGGGAAACTTTTTCTATTATGATAAATATTTTACATCATTTTATTCCTGAACTTCCAGTATTCATGTAATATGTATTCATTTTTCAAAAAAGTTTACAAAAAAAAAGTTGGAAAATTTCTGGTCATGATATGTAAGAAATAATTTTTGTTTACCAATATTTCTAATTCAGTAGTAGTGAAACTTATATGAAAACCTTATTGCAAATAATATTTTTGTAATATTTACATATTTTATATATCAGGAGTAGGAAAATGCTCGTATGAAAAGTTTTTGAAATAAAAATTTTATTTGCCCACTTACTAATATACTCTTGTCTATTCAAGTTAAAACTTAAAAGTTATAAAAAGAAGAAAAAAATCGAAAATCGTTTATAATACAGATTTGAATTATAAAACAAACAACAAAATCGGACATTTTCCGCTGGAAAACCTGTATAGGTATGGATACGATCAGTGTATTGGTGTACATTTTATAAATAATATAATAAAATGAAATATATTGTTAATTTCAACAAGCTAAAATAAATTTGTAGATCACTGATGTGATAGGTGAACGTATCACATAGTTTATCTATGATTGATGTCATAGTAGATTTTGTTGATGGGTGAAGAAAGATATTTTTGTAATTATTATGATTTACTATTTCATTGATTTGTATCCAAACGTTATTTCAACAGGAAAATTTGGATTTTTGATGTATGATGATGTTGTAATAAATTGTTTACACATCGGCGCCACTGCTGCAGCAAGTAACGCGATAATCGGTACAAAAGTTTGGTAAAAAAAAAAATGCGTCAGCGGACGTTTGTGCAGGGTGACGGACCGCACGCGGTATATACCTGGCCAGCATGTATACGGTCGAGTAAGTTGCATGTAGTATATATTATAGTGCAGTGTAATAATATTCGCGAAAAGCACTCGCCGCCGCCGTGACGAAACAAACCCACACACGCGCGTATACATAATATTATTATTATATATCCTATAATAATATTATTATTATTATTATTATTATTATGCGCGTGGTTTATACCGACGGCTACCGCGGCGGTAGGTCGAGAAACGATGAAATTAAGAAAAAGAAGAAAAAAAAATGCATTCATCGCACGCGCGAGTCCCCGCCCGTCCGTCCGCGTATATATGCATAAAATATGACAAAACTCGGTTTGCGTTCTCGACGAGACGTTGCCGCGCGACGAGAAAATTGAGATCAGAGGTGAAACACGCGTCACGTATTTATACGACATGTGTGTGGGTGACTGAGAGACCGTCACACACACACGTAGAGTAAGAGAGAGAAATACAATAATAATAATAATAATATTAATAATAGGCGTACACGGTTGCGTACCAGCGTATCAGGTAGCCGTACACATCGACCCGTATATGTTGTTATTATTACACTTTTTTTTTCTTTTTTTTCCTCTTTTACTTTCTGGTTATTTTTATTATTATTTTTTTTTTAACTTTTACCGCCACGCGAAACAAAAACAACGTAACGACCGAACCGACGGCGCGACGGCGGGGGCGACGAGTACGTGACAATCAACGAGACGACGTCATAATAATAATAATAATAATAATAATATATAATATAATATAATAATACGCATATAACACCGACGATAATAATAATAATAATAATAATAATTGCAATATAAAAACATAAAACTCGCGCGGTATTATTATATTAGTATTATATAATACAAAAGCGGTAAAAATCACGTTTCGAACCCGTCGCCGCACAGTCGTCAAAGTCCCCGCCGCCGGCCGCCACCGCATATTATTACACACTGGTGCACCAGTTGCACCGCTTGCGTGCATTGCGTGCAGCACCGGAGCACATTATGGACTATTGTGTGTACGACAATAATGCGCGTGTACGTGCATACGGTTGTGTTGCACCGATCACGTCCGTTGCAGCAGCAGCAGCAGCAGCATCAGCAAAAATCGCACTCGCTGGATTCGTTCATTAGACTCTATATGATTCGTTCCGAACCACCCGCGTGTAAAGAGGGGACCGGGGGGGGGGAGGGGGGATCTGTGCCGACGGAATTCGCAGAGAGAGTTTTTATGTGCGATATAATATAATGACTCGCCGAGGCGGCGTTACTTTTATTATTTTACGTCGCCGTCGTCTTCCGTTTCGCATACGTCGATAATGTGCCGGTAATGATGGTAAGGACGCAGCACTACACGTATTATAAATATCACCTGCATTATTATACATACTTATTATAATATAGGACGTATATAATTTAGGTACGGGTGGGCCGTTCGTCGTGCGGCCCCGCGACAAAGGTTATCGAGATGCTGCAGCTGGTGCATCGGTGTAACACGATTGAGAACGTTTTACCTTTTTGCGCCGTTTGGCCGAACTATCGAGATTGCTTGAAATTTACAAACAACTTTACAATAAAACCAATACGATTGAAAATGGATTTTCATGCAACCTCGAAATTATATAATATCATTTGTGTGTTCTTGGTCACCAACAATATCTATGTACATAAATAAAATGACTAGAAAATATTCTTATTTTAGTTATAAGTTTAATAAAGTTATAATTATATTAATAAAATATTATATTACCTATATATGATCATATTATATCAATCCCCGGATAGCATATTTATTATTAATGTTTAGTATTTTGTCCTTTTTTCTTGGCAATATTTTTTTTTTTTTTAGGTACCCTGTTCTACCGTAGCGATTTTCAAAACCGTTTCTGATCGAAGTTTAGTTAGTACTCTAATATAACAACATATTATATTGTTGGACGAGGGCTATAAAATTGGCTATGCATGTTCTGTGAAAGCTGTCAGTGGCGTTGTAGACCTAGAAGGCTAGAACGTTATGAATTGTAGGTATTTACATATTATATTTCATTATAGATTAATTGATTACGAAAGTTAACTAGAAAAATTAAACGTTCTAAGGTAGATGTACATTAGAATGATTGTGCTTACTAAGTTTTTCAATCAATATTTCTTTATTTGTTAGAATGCTTGTAGTACATTTATTATTTGAACACTACCATTTGATCTTTGCGTTTCTGAATAAACAGATCAAAAATGTTCACGTGTACACGCGTAGTGTTGGCCAATACGTATTATGATAATGGCATTTAAGAGACGATCATTTTAGGAGCTTCTCTAATTGAACTTTGCTCTGGACCATCTCTTCGAATTTATACGGTAAACTATGTGCAGATTGGCAAGTGTGCCTCGTGTGTTCAATTGAAGGTGAGAATTCTGAATCGAAGATCTTATCGGGAGTACATTTCAGTGCGATGATCATTATTACATTTTGTCTATCGATAGTTACAATGTTTGAACTGCACCTGCAATTTATATCATATGCAGACATAATTCTCACGGTTCTCACTTTTAAGGGGAGTTTAGGGTGTTTAGGCCGGTGAAATGCTTTCAAATTTTACCCCGAGTTGTTATATATCCTATACTGGTGTACAGTATGTGCGCGTCTGTGTATGCGCAGATAAACCGTGCCCTATAATCAGCAGTACACCCTGTATATTGTGTAAAATTAAAGATTATAATTAATTAAACATATAATAATAATAACGATTAGTAACTCGCGTGCTGTGTAACCATGTCGCGCGTAACTAAACGTTTTATAAATAAACAAATATTTAACTTTTTTTTTTTTCGCGCACGCCGCTTGGCTCACACGGGTATGTTGTTGATTCGATGGGCAACACTATATTGATTATTTAATTTTATAACGTTATTTAATATTTATATAATACATTATTGATCGCACGCATAAACTCTAAAAAATAGGCGCTCGGCCGCCCTGTCCAAGACAAGCGTTCAAGCGCGCAGAAACCGTGCGGAATAATATTATATTATTGCAATATTGTTAGCCCAGCGCTCGCCACATGAGTCCGAGGCAGGGCGATCCGCCCGGCGGTGGTTACGTGGACGACGTGGTGGCTGCCGGTGGTGGCGGCGGCGGTGAAGAGGACCGCGCGTGGCCGGTAGACGAAAACGTTGTGGCGGCGGACGTGTGGCCGGTAGACGAAAACTTTGTGGCGGCGGACGTGTGGCCGGCCGGGCACGTGGTCGAGGCCATGGGCCCGATGGGACTGTTACGGTTCGCCACGGAACGGATGCACGAGCACAGGATGTGGGTGCGAGCGATGGAAACGACGTACGGGGACGAGGTTCGGGTCGGCGGCGTCTACGACCGCGAGATGCGGCACCTGGTGCTCGACAGCCTGGTGATCATGTCGCACGTGGCCCACTGCTATCTGCGGCACGGGGACGCGGACGTCCGAGGAGTCGCCGAGACGCTGACCACGGCCACCGCGGACCTAATCGGCCGCATTGTGCACACGGTGGTGCGCAGACAGTTTCACACGGTACACCGGCGCTGAACGTGCGCAAGATGACGGCCACGGCCACGATACGATTGTCTCTCATCGTAGTCTTCACCGGCCGTCGCGGTCTTTTTCATTTTTGTCTTGTTTGTTTTTTTTTTTAGTTTTTTTCTCTCTACTCTTTTTCTCTCTACTCTCCGTGCGGACGACCAACCACCACCGTCACCACCGGTGTTGCCATCGCAATGTCGATTCGTTCGCTTCACGATATTATTAACGCAATATTATATATTACAATAATATTGCGATATTATGTTTTGTATAAATTATTATTTATTATGGTGTTTAACGACACACGGTTTTAGGTGGTTTCGATTGAACGCATTTCGTGCGTGACCGACCATACTGATAGTGTTTCATTACGATTGTAACGCACGCACAGGTCTCCTCGTGTAAAAATCTTGAAAATCTACAACTACGATGCACTTGAAATATGAGAATTGAAAAAACAAAAAAAAAACAACTTTTAGAAAACAACATAATAATATTATCATATATATTCATATTATATTTAAAAGTTATACTTTAACAATTTAAAAAATTCAAATTGGTTATTTGCGTAACCGCGGTGAGTGTCTTTTTCAGTCATTCTATTATACATCATTTTATGTTGTGACCATTCGCATTCTCCATATATTTTATACAGTAAAAAATAATAAATTGTTGCATTCGAGTATTTTTCATTTTACATCGAATCTTAATTCGATGAGAACCAAAGTTCTTTCATAATATTTCCAAAAACAAGATTTATATTATTAATAGTCAATAGGTATAATAATATCAATAGAAATATCATTATTATGAATAATATGCCAAACAGGCGAAAAATCCTAAAATCAAACAAACATGCAAAAACATGAAAAATAATACTTCACATCCTGAAATGGAAACGTCTTGAAATGGATTTCTATGTTTTCTAGCATTAAACACAACTGAGCAAGTTTATAATATAATTTATTATAACATATAATTTGTACAATCATTTATTGTACAGTGATCGGTATAGGGCGAGAATTTAGATTATTACAGCCGCGGTCGCCAAGAGTAGTGCACAAATGCGACTTGGCTTGTGATCTGGGGCTCTATATCAATATATAGGATAGCTTCGATATTATGAGATTGTGTTCGCCATCGCGATATAATAACAAATAATAATATCAATTAGGTTCCACTTTTCTCCAAAGTACGATTTTTAGAACACAATTAACAAAATTTTAATAAAATTGTTTGGTTTACTAATTGTTCCTTCTATTATAGCTGATTAAAGGCTATACAATTTGAATGCATTATACATTAATTAAAACAAAATTTGGGAATTAATTAAAGTTCTATTTAATAATGGCTGTGATTGTGAACAACAATATTGGTAATTTATCACTATAAATACCTGAATAACATCATTTTCTTGCAATGTGTGACTCTCAAACGTACATCGTTCCCGGTAAATTTCTAAATCAATATTTTCACCGGTAAAAGTGGTAAAAATTCAACGCAATTACACGTGATAAGGTTGACCGTACTGTCTCATTTCAGATAAATGAAGTGGCAGCACTTATATTATTTTTCTTATCATTATGGTAGGTAATTTATATCAATCATCAGCATCATATATTTATATGTGTTATGTGTATCAAAAAGTGTAAGATAAAATCCTAATTGTAATAATATTAATAATATTAATAATAATATTTGTAAATCCTATATTGTATTTTACAATTAACTGATTAAATATTTGAATAGATTATCTATCTATACTTTAAACACCAGATGTATTGTTTATAAATAAGCTTATATTATACAGAAAATCGTTTTTAAAAGTTAATCTTACTTTTACAAATTGTTTTTTCTTACAAAGTAGTACCTTGGGGTTGTTTTTTTTAACAACGAATGAAGCATATCATTTCATATGAACTGAAATGTGATAATAATTGTTTTTACAAAAAAAGAAAAAATCATTATTTTGAAAAATACGTCTTTTGCAGTTAATGACTTTTTGATGAATTCATGAATTAATACATAAACACATGAATTCATCAGTATATATTAATTCATGGATTTAAGTCCAATAAGGAATAAAGCGTTGACGGATTATTAAATCAAAGTTTACATACATATTAGTAGGCACATTATAGTTAGTAAATTATCATTCCACAGACTATTTATATGTTCATATATGCCAATAGGTAGACATCCATGGTCATTATTCATTAGATACATAAAAAGTAACATGGTTAGAATCAAAAATCATTTTATTAAGAAAACACTTGAGTGTATTATGCTACAAATATAATGAATTATAAATTATTATTATACATGCTGCATTTTTCAGTAAATTACTTCATTAAATTGAAAACCAATACACCATATTAAACCAACAAATTCACATAATTACTACAATTTACAAAAATAATTATTTTCTCTATTTTATTCTGGACGTCAAATTCATTTAGAACATTTTACCTCGTATTTGGCTGCAAGTCTTTTGAAAAATATAATACGTTATATATATTTTTTTTTGCACAACAAGAATATAATACAATATAATATATAATATATTATATTATATAATATAATATAATACCATTTTCCTATAAAAATAGTAATAATTTTACTTCTTCAATTTCTAGTAGAAACACACTGTAATGAACGTACTTTTTTTTCTTGCACTCACAATATTTTCTGATAAGTCCTGGTGTTAGATTAATTAAAAAAAAGCATTTTTACCTTATCGAACCATTCAGTCTTTTTTTGACAACTCACACAATACGTTTTCTTGTACTTATTGAACATAGTTTCATCCTGTAAAGAATTGAATTGATTTACGATTGTACTATGTACTTTTATATATTACAAGCATTTGAAATATTTAAAACACATATAAATTCATAAAAATGAGTCAATATAATATATGATTTTAATATCTTAATATTCTTAGGTATTTATGTTTAAAATAAATTTTTTATATATTTATATAAGCTATATTAAGGAGTTTTTGTTTAACGTTGTGCAAAACGAGAGATGCATAAATTTAATAATTTTTATTTGGTCCGTGTTCAAAGTATTGAATTTATGAGAAATTAGTTAGGTATCCGTATCTCAGAGATCAATTTTCGATTTTTTCGTAAGTTCTTTTAATTTAAGAGTAAACTTAAAAATCATGATTAATTTTTCAAGCAATTTTTTTAGATAAAATAGGTGATCTTCGGGTTTCAAGACTTAAATATTATAAGACTTATTACTTACATAGACTTAATTAAGAATGTTTATATTTAACTTCGATAGTTTATTGTTTCATTTAAAAGGTTTAAATTTGAAATACTGTTATTGCTGAATTATTTTCATGAGTATCTAAATGTCTAATGATAATAATAATTTAATTTTTAGTGTTTAACTTAAAAATATTTTAAATGAGTTGTCATCAATAATTTTAGTCATTGACTTTTTAGATTAAAAAAATAAGTGCTAACTTCTAAGTCTTGTATTATAGATTATTTTATTTATTTATTTCAGGAATATCTAAGGAAAAGTAAAGTTTTCTTATTTTTTCAACTCATGTTTCAATAGCATTAACAGATTTCAATCAAATGGTGTTCACGTACACTAAATTTATTTATTTTAAATAGGTATTTGTAGATTATCGTTTGAGAGTTAAATTACATTTTATATTATCTCGTAAGAAATAAATTGTTCATAATATAATATGTCAAATCTTCCATACTATTGTTTTCCGATTATCATACAACGTGTTGAATATATTCAAAGTAATTCGTTTGCTGTACACAAATGAGTTACTAATAGACTTGGCTCATTTCATATATAATATGTGAGTACCTATAATCGTTTTCGCATACAGCAACATACGATTTGACGTATTAAATACTAATCGAGGATTATTAGGTTGGTTATATGAATCAGAATCATATTTTGTAAGATTTTATGTAATTATTATTGTTACCATTTTTAACTCAATTATAACGTGCAATATTATCTCAACAAAACGTAGTTTGATAGATTTTTTTAGGAAAAAAAAAAAAAACAATACGTAACAATACTGTACCTACAAATTACAATACATGTATTATACGTGCGTATAAGTCACGATGGTCGTGGTGTACGCCCACGTTCACACCGGTATAAAAACACCCAAGTCGATAGAGTCTTTAGACATACGTAAGTACATTATATTTATGTTTATATATTATATATAGTTACGTTCTGGAATAGGTGTAATAAACAACGCACACATTTAAACCGTATACACGTTTGGGTAAGCGACAGCATCGGACCGTATACAGGCACTATAATATACAATATGATGTTGAGCCATACAGCTACTTTATAATATTATATATACAACTCGTCGAATACGCGTTCCAAGCTGCAGCGCCCAAATACACACGATTTAATAATATAATAGCTTCGAAATGCGTACGCGTGAGAGCTGTTTATAGGTGTCCCGCAACTGCTGCAGTTATATCCTTTCAGCGTGATCCGTTTAAAAAGAGAATTTATGAATAGCTGACACATACACATACACACACACACACACACACACACACACACACACACACACACACACACACACACACACACACACACACACACACACACGCGCACACATATATACACACTCCACGTACACTAAATCGTATACGTGTACGCAGTGGGACTGTCTACTAATCAGGTAGGAATGCGTGTGTGTTTAAAATATTCTTCGAGTCTTGAGAAATAAAAAATAAAAAAATTATGCGCTGGCGGTAATAAAATACAAAAATCTATGAATGGAATGTTTCGGGAGAGTGTATATATACTAAAAAATATAATGTGTATATATGTATGTATACGAGCGAGTAGGTTGTCTGCTGCGGTGACCACTGTGCGAGCAGTACCACACACACTATACGTGTATGATAATAATAATATAATATAATATGTATATATATATATATATATATATATATAATAACTGGTCCTTATTTAACAAGTTGTTTGACAAATGGGAACTCACATACCCAACGCGCGCACACCGGTTGTCCATCATTACCAATGCTAATAGCCCAACATTTATTTTAACACGATCGTATTCCTGTTTCCTTCGCCGCCGCGGTCGTGTGTATATCCCACGCAACCGTCGATAAATACCCTATCCGTCGAAAGGGTCGCGTGCGTGGAATGTCAAACAAAACAATAATAATAAGAATAATATACCATTGAAAAGAGCTTCACTACGGTTCCTTCAAAGAAGGACGATTTGTTTCACTTAAAAAAAAACTCGTTTTGACCGTTCGAAATGTACTATGCAAATAATAATATGTATAATAACGAACTGAAACAGTAATGTTAATAATAATAATATTATTCTGTGATTGAAAATAAATTATACTTTGGAATACATTAAGATGTAAGCATGTACCTGTTTCGTTTACAAAAATAGAAATAATTATTTAACTGGAAAATTGTAAAATTGTTTCATTAGCAATGATGTCTCTTAGAAGTTATAATAAGAACTCAAATCAGAGTTTTCTCATAAAGTCATAACAGTCATAAGTCATAACGTACTGTTATACAAGACGAACCGTGTTTTGAGATGAACATTTTGCTCGCGGTGACAAAAGAGTGCTCTGTGTCTGCAAGTGCGAAAGAGAAGGTTACTAACTTTTGTAATTTTTAGTCAATATTTCGTAGGTAAAGGTCCTATAATGTTAATTAATCATTAACATATTTTTAAAAATCTTTTAACAACACGACGCTCTATTGGTGCTAGTGTAGACTGTAGAGATCTTAATCAAAGATCTCCATAACAGCATAAAGCTCGTGTAATATTATGTTTACTGAGCTTAGTCACGATAGTTTCGTCTCCGGTAGGTACATGCATGCACAATTGTTCATCCCTATAGTCTATACAGTGCGCAATTTAAACAACACTTAATTAAATATAATATTTTTAAAATATCTCTTCACATATACTATATACATACAGATTAATTTGGTTTGATAATTTACATACGTCTTACAAAACACGTCGACACGTGACGTTTTATTAACTAGTGTGAGTTTGACAGACTGGCGAGGGCATTAGCACAAAGCATAAACGCCTCGAACGGCTTACAATATTTTTATATAAAAGTTATCATAAAAGTGGTTGTACACCCGCCACTCGAATAAATAATGTTCTTTATACGACTGGCTTCAATATAGGACATAATATTGTGATATCATCGAACGTAGGTGCATTGAATTTAATAGTACCAAGAGCCATACATAATAATAAACCATCGTAATTAGTGTTAGCAATACATGTAGAGTAACTTGATTGTAAAGTAACTTGATTAATCAAATCATGAAAAACAATTTTACAATAATTGGTTCAAAAAATAAATAAATGTATAATTGCAATTGATTTCAATTGAGTAAAATGGTTTTCGATGAGATTTTTAGTCGATAAATTGTTCATTAATATCAGGAATATTAATCGGAAAAAAACTGTTCAAAACCGATCAACTGATTTGAATTATTGATTTTCCTAAATTATACTTTTCTTTATGATTAATTATACCATAAACTATAAATTATAGTATAAATTATAGTACCACACGTTCACACGACTTCCAATTGCAAATAATATTATTTAATAATACAAGTTTGAAATGTTTTCTAACTTTTCGGTAGTGTAATCCATAAGTATCTCAGAGTTGGCCAATTTATACGTTCCGTTACGTCATACGTATATATGTGCATAAGAGCCCTGAAGATGAGACAGTTCAGGAAAATGTGTTCCACAAAAGGCCCATTTATCGTGTAACTCGATCTTGTTGAATTATTCTGAGAAATTGAATGTCAGATTATGAATACTGCTATATTTTAGAAACAAATAGAACAAGAACTTACCCGTAAAGGTGGATGATAGTTAAAAAGTTATAATGTTCTATAACTTTTGGACTTGACTACTTGGATAATTTACCGAATGACAAATAAACTAAATTAGCTAAAATAACGATTGTTGAAACTTGGATTTTTAATGTACTTAAAAAGTTAAAAATTATCAGCTATAATAACTTATAATGTAAGAGTGCCTATGCCCTATAATTCATTATTTTTTACAGTTGAAAAGTAAATCATTTATAAATTAAACTTTTATAAATTCTGAATTCCACACAAAAGTTGTTGAGACTATGCTAATGTCACACAATTGATGATATTTTTCAATTTTCGTAAAAAATAAATAAACTAAATTTAAATCATCTTTTGTATAATGAACCAATGACATGTAAAATGAAGAGTTAAAATACTCGGTAACATTGAAAACAATTCGGTTTCAAAAGAAAAAAACAGTCCGTATTGTATATTTATATTATGTATTCAAATAACTAAAAAAATAAATGCTCGTGTACCATCTCGGTCTACCAGTTAAGGATATATACATTATCTGTACATCATCTTTACATAGTATACATAATATAAAAATTATCTTGTCCGATCAAAACACCTTGATGTACTTAGCGTATCGCTACTGTTACTTTTAAGGGATGACAGTTAGTTTTAGAAAAACGACTACCATTTATACACCGTCGAGCTACCATGTATACTTATTATTCTTTAACCGCAACATAAATCTTAGACAATAATTTATAAATAATTTACATTTTTTTTTTTTTTTATAAAAAAGTCTTATCATCTTGGTGAACTTTGATTAGATTAATCAACATCATTCAAATGAAGATTAATACTGATTTTGAAGTCGCGTTAAAATATTTTTAAATCAGTTGTCTAATGTATTATTTCTTTAGATATATCATAAATGCTTGTATTGATATTCGTGATAAAAAATATATAGTACCAATATAACTTTTTGTCATGTCTTATAAAATGCATAGGTACTGCAATGTCTGCAATTAAGATTTTTTATACAGACCAAATTATGATTTATGGTTATGGGTTTCTTTGATTTTTTGGTTTTTAGAAACAAGTTATCAAAGATATTAAAATTAATAAAATAAGAATATTGATGAAATTTATGAGATACGTTGTACGGGTGTCGATATTTATAAACTTTGAAATACTTCACTTTTATATCGGCCGGGAAAAAATGCAGTACGCCATATGCTAAATAAACAACAACGAGTTATTATTATACAACGATATTAAATCATGTACGTATGATAATATAAATGGTTTTAATTTAATTACACAAACCGTTACGGTTGATAACTATTATTTCATAGAAATTGGAAAACACATTGTGGCGTACGGAGATTAAGATAATGGTTATAACTTATAATTAAGACATGATAATATAATAATAATAATATTATGTCGATGTTCAAAATTAAGTTAATGCGATACACGTAACGTGGCGTGTACCCTTTACTATGTAGTTGTATACAGGACGTATTATATAAACTGTATTATTTATTATTATTACGGACGCGTCGATCGTTCATTTCATTTTCTTTCCAAATAAAAGGGCGTGCACTGATGTTGATGGAAAACGTTCAGGTTTGAAGTGAGATGTTGTGGGTTATCAACAGTGACGGATCGAACAAGAAAACGTGTCGTGACAAAACACAATAACATCTCATTTCATAACACAGACACACAATACTTGATGGTTTCATGGTGGCCCGGTATTATACGATACGGGTATATAATACGGTTTTCGTTATTGACGTTTTTGTACGCAACGCTCGCATAATGCGTACATGTGCAACGATGCAAACTAGTGCAATATTACTATATTAGGTACAATATTAATATTATTAAACTACGTTGCAACGTGCAGCCTTTGTCATCATTGAATATTATTGTCGATCCAACAGTAATCTGTTCGGTTCATATACGATCGTGTCTCTATCGTAATATATACCGCAATGCGTTCGAACAATCAGTGCGATGGCTATTTTGAAGTGAAATGTACCACTGAACTTTGCAGATGAATCCTTTTTATTTACGAACGCGCCCAACTATAAGCTCCATGACCTATTATCAGGTTATACTATCAGATAGACGTATGGAATATGGATGAACATTTCAGGTGAACATTTACTTGTTACGTTTCAGTACACCTATAGAGTAGGCAATTAAACCGCTATGAAGGTAGACAAATGAAAAAAACACCAACATAGTACTTACTTACTTTAACAGACTGCACATTTAATTTTTAAATAATTTTCATACCTATTGATAAATCAAGAAAAAAAAAGAAAAATCCAATTTAATTTTTCAAACAAGGATTATGATTGTCTCATAATGTTGATATTTTCTTAAAAATAATTTTAGTGATATAACTAAATAGTATATAATATTATAATAAAATACATTTTTCTTCTCTGGACATTGTTATATTATCAATTATTTTAATATTCCAACATAATTGCCGATTTCTGTACTATATTTTTAGGACTTTTACAGAAAATAGCTTATGTACAATACATGTATTGTTATAACAGGATTTAACGCACCAGCGTCAGTGGCAGCGGCCAAACCGGAACATGGAATACTGCAGTGTGGATATCATTCGACGTATGAGGTCTTCAGAATGATAATTCGCGACAGTTATAATACGTTTTCGTTTATATTTATTTGTTTAGTTTTCGTTTTTGACATGTCGATCGATCGCCGTCGATCCCGACACCCGGCTTTACGTCATCTGCGAGCGAACGTTACGTATATCTACATCATATCATACTATACGCACGTTCATATCTCATTGTACTTATTATAATGTGCACTCACACATACACACCTATGCACGTAGTAACATAATATTATACATGGACACACGATTTCTTTTTTCTCGAAATATACGTACGATACGATGCGCCGTAGGGGGTTAGGATAATAATATTATTATTATTATTATCATCATTATACAACGACCGAGGTGCGTTATCCGACGTTTGCCAGCCAAAACTTTGTGTATACACGTAATTGTAATATTATATTATAGCAGCCTATATATGGGTGTGCGTACTACGAGTTAATATACAGCACATGAAACATATATTTTATATATTTATTCATACACACCCGTCGGACCCGTTGCTTTTAAAATTGTCGAAATTAAAAAAAAAAAAAATACATACAGGCTTTGCACCCCGTGAGGAGTTTATATTCAAACTTATGGGTGTGTGTGTGTGTTGTGTGTATAATAAACGATAAGCGTATTCCGTCTACGCGTTATATTACATATATATATACGATCGCATTATGCGAGGCACACGCATATTACACGGTGGATGATTTAATATATAATACGACGACGATAAATAGTGGCGGTAATAATATTTTCATACCGTCAAAATATTGATAATATATCGTTGGAACAATAATAATAATACAATAGGTATAGTATAGGCGATGTCACCCGTCATGTGTTTTCTCGTATACGTGCCGCTCGCGGACAACGCGGACGCCGGACCCACACCGTGACCAGATCGCGTTTAACAGTATATTATAGTATATATTCAGCCGCGCACTTGCGATCGTATCCGTTTGCCCTTTGTAAGTATGTACATGGATTCGGCTCACCTCCCTACATGCACAGTTTCCGTTTTTCAATGCATTGGACACGGTCCCGGACCGGCCGCGCGAAGGGTTGCACGGATCGTTTAGTGGATAGGCTTATCTGCTGCGACGAAATAAAAATCGGAAAAAAAAATATCGAATAAAAACGGTCGTTATAGATATACGACTGACGGCGTTGCGCGCATTACGCATTTGAAATTTTCTCACACTAATTTAAACCGGAGATTTTACTGCTTAAAAAATCTAACAAGAAAAAAAAACAATTGTAATATATTATAATTTTAAATGCGACTGTCATCCCCCTCGTCCTCCTTTCCACGAATCTCCGGTCGATTTGAATTTCGATTTCGGGCGCAGTTCTTTAATATTTATTAAACGAGATATATATGGTATAGTTTTTTGTAACGCTCAGCTTTTTATCGCCGTGGACGTTATACGGTAGCCTCGGGAAGCACGCAGATAGCAATCATGATAATAATATTATAATATTTATGTATACCTACCCTCTCACGGGCAGCCTTCAAAAACTTCTAAAAGATAATTCAAAAATTGTGTTCCTAATAAAAAAAAAAAATAAAGTCTGTAAAACGATATAAAACTCGTAATCGTTTGTACTTAAAAAAATCGGGAAATTTCGCTGGTATAAAACTGTTTTTCTGATCATGAACAGATAACTTGAAACTTGATAAAACTTTATCGCATTGACGCATTGTAACGTAATCATTTACAACGTCCAAGTATATTTCTCAGTAAAAAATAGTTCTGAACCGTTTTTGGGACAGCTTCGTCACGTAAAGCTAAAATGGTCACTATTTATATGCCATTAATTTTTAAATTTTATTTAAATTTTACTTATACGTTTCATTGTACTTTTTCTCCCGTAACACAACTTTTTCAATGACATTGTATGTAAATGATTTTAAATTTGACACTAAATACTATTATTACTACTATTACAGATTGACATTATAGTATCATATTATGCTTGTTCTTAATACAAACATCGATTTTTATTTAGAAAGATTTCCAGTACAATTATTATTATTATAAACTATAAAATTACTTGAAATAATACATTTTTGTGTAAGTATGCTTTAAAATTCCAACACTGGAAAGTGTTTGTATTATAGTTTTAAAATATTATATACTATATGTAATACATAATATATTTTTTCGTAATCATTTTTTGTAAATTGATCGTATATAATATAATTGTATATAGGTATACATACAATTAAATACATACATTAAATGATGTTTTACTTTTTCCATGTCATGTCATGTCATGTTTTGTATATTATCATAACTCGTGACTTGTTTTTTGTTCAATATAAATCATTTTTTTCACGTACGGCCGGTGTTCACGTTCCTTATGGTTTTCAATTTTCATCTTGTTTATTTTTTCTAACAATGATTTAGCATGGGATAATTGTTCTTTTGACAAAATCGATGACTGTTTTTGAAAACAGTTCTCAATAAAATCAACGTAGCCATTCAGAACAAATTCCAATTTATATTTATACAACAATAGCTCTTTGCCTTTTTTCAGAAACTCTATGTCGATATCAGCGAGTTTTGAGTCAAGGATTGTTATTTCGTCGACATCTTTCCGATTTAACTCAAGTTGCAAATTATCAATAGCAACAGAGTTACGACGGTCTTTCATCTCATAGTAGTGTTCTACTTCGGTTTGGTTCTGGATATGCTCGGCCTCCATGGACACCCGTAAATGCTTGAGGTTTTTGCAATTCGTTTCCTTTTGATCGTCAAGTGCTTTTCCCCACCGGAGTTTATTTTCAAATTGCTCATTTTGAAACTCTTCAAACCGCTCGCTTCGTACCAACGCCACATGGTAACAAAATTCGTTTTTTAATTCTTTTTCCTTTTTATTTATCTCAATTTTGATCATTTTAGCCTGATTGCGAGCGAGTCTGATGGTTTGTTGTCGGAGTTCTTTTTCGAATTGATTCTTTATGGGAGTTTCAACTAACTTTTTGGCTTCCTACAAAATACGAAACTTTTTAATATAATACCCAGCCAATACCGCGTACAAATGATGTTCTGCCATAATGGATAAGACTTTGTCGGCTTACAGTGAACTCGTTATTGTATTTATCCACGACTTTGTCCATTTCTATTTGGTATTTATGTTCTTCTGCGCGACTACACTTCGATAACTCTTCGTTTAACTCGCGTTTCATTTCCACCGTACACTCGTCTACGTAATTCACCAACTCACGGATCAGTTTGTCTTCCCAATCAGCGAAGAGGTTTGTCCTTTGGTCGATGCCGATACCTAGTATATTATAATATAAACAGTTATATTTTACACCAAACAAGCATGAATACTGATGGAGTTGTCACATTATGTTTACGCATTATTCTTTGGATGTTCATTAACGACGAATCGTTTTCTACGATTGCCGTCCTCTGGTTTTTGCTTCCGGACGCCTCTAAACGTCGTTGCTTGTCTATCGACTCGATTTCTTCATTTTTTCGTGTAATAGATTCAGGGATCAATGCAATTACAACGTTTCCGAGACAGTTACCCAAACTTTGTTTGATGGCTTTCGGTCGTGGATATGCTTTGCTTTTAATCGCTCTTCTTTTTTCAATTTCAACACATGAAATACCTATATATCGTTTCGGTATATTACATATAAACACACACACACACACACACACAAATGTATAAATACACGTATGTATGCTTATGTATGTAAACAATACATGTTGTAGTAAATGAAAATGGTCATCGAGTCATCGAGTCATACACTCACACGGTCACCAAATAAGACAAGTAGTATATAGTCTTCTTTCTATTATGATCATATTTTATATTTTTGGTCATAATTATATTTAAACTTACTGACTAAAATAATATTAATGACTATGTCCATGCTGTTGGATAATAGTTTACATAACCTAGTTATAATTTATGTATCGCTTCTTTAGTGCTGATTTGTGATTATTGCTACACCTATGTGCATTTAGCTTGTGTTACTATTAAATCTTATTCAGAACTAATTAATATTGTATTACTCTTACCAATTTCTGCTGGAGTTGGTGTCGTTTGGTCCATACTAGGTTCAACCATTATTTCTTAGCAAGATGAAATGTTTTACTTTACTCTTTCTATAATAAGAATTTTTTAGTTTTTCGTAATTTTTTTTTAGTTTTTTCTAAAACACGGGTGTTATGTTTCAAGCATGTTTGTAACCATGTTAATTTGAAATTTAATAATAACATTAATAGGATTAGTTTATACCGTTCCTATAAATAAATCTGCAGTAATTAACATATTGTATATGTATACGACTATATAAATAAATATATTTAAATATATGATTATGAAATATCCATTATTGAAGATCATTTAAAAAAGAAAAAATGTCAAGCTCATTTATTACCTACCTATAATTATTATAATTTATGAATTATAAAGCTGATACCACTTTAAAGATTGAAACCATAATGAGTCGAGATAGAAATAATATAATAGTGTGACTAAAGTCCAAAATATACTCTTATTTATATTTTATACTGTTTCGTCACCCTTAATAATCTAATGGTTTTAATAAATTAACTATGAACGAAATTAATATTATCGGTAGTTTATAAGTATGTAATAAATTCAAGTTATTTTTAAAGAGTATAGTCTTTATAACAGAAAAAAAAAACATTATCAAGCTGAGTGTTTGGATACCATATGCCCCCATATGTGCATGAAACTATAAAATAACTCAATAGATAATTACGGAGATGTATCGAATACAAGAATGAAGCATATGCCTGGGTATATAAGCATTAACAATTTGAGGCAATTAATCATTGTTGAGTGACGGCTTCTTTTAGCCATCATTGAAAGCAAATACGGCCATGGACAATATCACGGATACATTATACCGCCATCGAGCAATTGTGTCTTGACGTGTTGTATTAGTGGTGAACGAAACCCGGACGTAATGCTATAAAACTTAAACAGCATCTATTAGAAAATGGGTCTTATGCACCAAATCAAACCACGGAAATTACGAGCTACGTGGACTTGAAACTTTTTAAAATACAACGCATAGCCATAATATCGTCATCTCGTTGTGCACCTTAAAATATCTAGTCTCGCTATTGAGACATAAGTTAATTTGTTAACTAACTATGTTTAGATTTGTATAACTGCTTTTTTAATATTTATATTGATTTCATATCTGTTATTCACATAATATGCTAGATAACTTTATTTTAAAACAAGTTTTTATAAATGAACTTATAGTTTTTACAGCTTGGCAGTATAATAACTTTATATTTATTCAAAATATTCGTAATATAAACTAGACGAAATATAATTCAAAATTGTAAGTCAGACAGGACATGTCTGCACTTGTTGTCAGACCGGGTCGCAGGCCTCACAACTCGCATTAAAAATCTAGTCCTAAATAGATAACAAAATATTATGCAAATATATTTATTTTTTTCAAGCAATGTCTTTCTTTTACATCAAATTGATTTTTTTTATACGCTAAATAATTAAAAATCGATACTTAAACTACGTATGTACCTACCTGGTTCATACTACAAACGACATTCATTGAACATATTTTTAATCGATGTATCAAAGAATTCGAATATTAATAATTAATATTTCCTGTTACCAATGTAAATTATTGGCGATTATTAGTTTTCAGATCAATTTGAATTTTAGTTGTATCCATTTTGCGTTTAGATTTCGAAATAAAATATTCGTATATACAATTACTAGATAAAGAACGATACACCAATTGAATTAGCATTGGATTTCTAGAAAAATGCATTCACTCATAGTATTTTCTCTGCTGTGCGGATTCACGGTAGGAAACCTAATTATAAAATAATTTACCTACAGTATATAATATAAAAAACGTAGGTACTCATAAAATACCCTGTTTGTATATATTTTTCTTTCTGTTATTATATATTTTTGAAATTAATCAATTCTGTAGACTGCAATATACTATAATCAATTGTACATAACAATCAATAGTTTTATTACGATTTAATTAATACTTCGTAGTAAATTATAAATTGTACACATACAATAGAAAACATATTATACTGATACAGATAACCGTATATTTATGTAATCCACATTGGTGCATCAGCTGTATGTATAATGCTGTATACCTAATTATTCAACTATCTGGTATTTGGCAACGTGTATAAATCGCGGATTACCAATACTCGATTCGTGAGTTATCACGTGACGGTGAACGATTATGGTATATACGAAATGTCAAATACTATAATTTTAATCACTCTTCACACTTTGCTTTATTTTTTCGTCCAACGCTATTATGTTATTGGTTCGAGTATTTAAGTATTTTTTTTTCTAGTTTTCGTTTCTATTGTAGAGTGTGAGTAATATTTTAATAATGTAATCATTAGATAATTAGTTTTTTTTTTGATCGTAAGATTATTTTTTAGTATTTGTATACCAGTGCCTATGATTGAAATCAAATTATTCTGAGATTGCTGAATGCGATGACAATTATTATTGAATTCATTAGTGAATACAAGTGTTTTGTAAAGCTTATGGGCACTGGGCAGTAATAATAATACCAAATTCAGTATAATTATTTTCCATATAAATACCAATTATGACATATAAATTATGAATAATAATATCGAAATAAAATACTTGTCGTGTATTATAACTTATAACCTATAAAATAAGAAAGGAGAGATTTTTAGATAAAAAAAAAAGAATAAAACCACATAACTGGTTCTATAAAAACGTAATTCGGGTATAAAGTATATTTATTTACAATGAAAAGTTCATAGGACCAAAACAACGTTTAAAATGTCAATGAGTATTCAAAATAGGTCACCAGCACGTCATAAATCAATATAAAATAAATACACGGTAAATTATAATCAATATCTTTCACGCATTTACTGCATTTCCCAAGGACAAGTAAAGAGCCATTCAGGGTAACAAAATACGCTTAAATACTATCATTATTAGTTATTTTGTTATTGAAATAAAATAAATAAAAATACTTGTTATTTGAAACATACATGTAAATAAACTGAAAAAGAAACAAACCAAGCGAGTGGTGTTATCGATCAAATTATAAACCATGAATGCGTAGTAGGTACAACGATTAAAATATTGAATTATTCACATTTACATTGCTGTCGACTATGTTGGCACTGAATGTTAAACCACCAATGTTATATCATATTTATACAATATAAAAATTTTAAATTTAATAATATAGATTTACCTAATATCAGTTGGTAAAACTACTTAAGAAAAATATCGATTCAATTATCCTAAAATGCCGCGGCTTTATCATTACGAATAAGAAGGTATTAACATCATAGAGAATAATATTACTTTAAATGTTTTTTCGATTTCATGTTTATCATCTGTTTAACCGCAGCTTCAAATGTAAACAACAGATATTACCGGTATAAGATTCTTATTGAGATGGACATTTTCCCTCCCCCTCCCTCAAACACTTTCTATACTAACACGATGTCTAGTAATCAACCATGATACGTCGTTTGCTGAAAATAAACATAACATAAACAATAATATTTCATACCTTTGGTATACGATGATTAACTTGCGCGCGGTCTATTACACAATACATTCTTAAACAATATTACATATAAACATAAAATAGGCATACAATTTCAACAGTTTGTCAGTGTGTGTGTGTGTGTGTGTGTGTGTGCGTGTGTGCGTGTATAATACAAGTGCCTAACGACGTCGTGCGCCCGTTCGTTTACAGCTCGGATATCACGACAATGATACTGACTGTGCGCACACTTGGTCCAAGTATAATATTATTTAGTCCTGCAGTGTACACCCTCGCGAGATCCTCCGCACCGTTGGTGGCCATTAGCGGCGGTGAAGCCACCGACTTCACGCACCTTAAATCATTCGTTATCTCGTATCGCACACGTATAATATAATATTTTATATACACATCGCACACACACACACACACACACGTATTATTTACCAGCTATTATATTTGTATTTAACACTATACATATTTGTGAGCGTGTGTGCGTGCGTGTTTATAAAAAATTGGTGTCTACCCACTTTCATCGGTGCACGATGAAATGTTTAATAGTCGCGTGTATCATAATATTATTGTATATATATAATTATATAAGTATATACGAACCTACCTGCGCGTGCGTTATTACTATTGTTGTACACGGCATACTACAATACGTGTATATATATATACGCAGGACGCGCGGACGCGTTATCCTATTAAAAGACCATACCCCACCCACGACGACGAGTGAAGCTGACGCGTACGGGATTTTCATTAACGGCCGAAGAAAAGGGACTCCGAGCCCCGCGATGATTTATGTAGTATACGTTGTGCAGCGTATATAATATAATGTATATAATATCATCGTGGCTGGCGAATATTACCGAGGATAATACGCGCTCGTGCGCGATAGGTAAACAAACATTTTTCTTGTTTTCTTGACAGCTGCACGACGCGTATACACAACCCATAATGCAACGCATGCATCACAAACCCTGCAACGATACAATATACGCAATAGTGTTATTATTATTGGATACGTATAATATACAATAACGTATGTACCTACGTATATTATATTATGAAGGTTTACGCGTACGGTGCGGGTATGATTATTATTCGTTTTATCGGTGCGGCCAAAGCGCCTCATCGATCATCGACATAATATTGTAAAGGGCAGTTATATGGACGATTAGCGCAGGTGCGGGGGGTTTTCGCGAAGGATTTTCGCGCGACAGCGGAGATAATAATTTAATATGATCCTGCTGTTCACGCGTCCGGGGCATACTCCGCACCAGAGGCGTTCTCAAGATATTTCAATGGAGGGGGATGAAGAAAATTGTTAGCCGTAAGGTTAGGTTAGGATAGGTATAACCTCACAACTTCCACATTATAATAATGAATATTAAAATAATGATTGTTGATAATATTAAATAATTAATTAAAGTCATTGTTACTGTACATTTTATTTAAAACTATAACATTATATTTAAAATAGTCAAACATTCAAATTAATTTAAGGATTTATCTCGATTTTTGAGCTAAAATATCGAAAACTTTTTCCGAATCAATAGGCACCTCTTTATGAATGTCCAACAATGTTAGTCCATTAAGACGGTCATAGAAAATATAATTATAATATAAGAAAAATAATTAATTATGGTTATAATAAATTTACTGTTTACTTCAGTCACTGTGTTTCTCAAATAGGTTTTAAGTTTTTATTTCGAACATGAGAAAGTCCTTTCTGGAGTTGACGTGGAGACTGGCAAGGTGCATAATATTTTTAAAAGTGAGAAGTTATTTGAAAAAATTTCAAAATTATATAAACGTAGTACATCTATGGCCGTTTTAGGAAATTTATCAATTATCATTAATTTTGACTGCCATATTTTCAATAAAGCAATAACTATATATGAACATCTGTATCAAGGTAAAATTTAACAAGTTTTTCAAATGGTTCGTGTTCAATTTGTGTTTCATCGAATTGCCTGTTATATGTTATCAGTGATAAATAATAATATTGTTTGTGGTTGGTGGAATCAATAATCACGATAAAGAAAAATAGCAAAAAATAAAAATAAAAATAATGACTACAATAGTCAATATTGAAAACATATATCAAAAGTAGACAATACGTGTGTTACTAATATGTTAGAAAATAAAAAACCTCCATATCCCCCCCTGTGAGAACGCCCATGCTCTGCGCGTCTTCAGTCCTCGGATCCCGCAACGTTCGGTTTCAACGCATACACACATATATATATATATATATATATAAATATATAGTATACTACACACAGAGCGTATAAATGCTCAAACATATTATTATGTAGAAAAATGTCCTCGAAGAAAATATTGTATAATATATATTATAATAACACATATACGTATTGATTACCGAATTTTTGTATGTATATATATATATATCAAATTTTTCTCATCATTTTTAGTTTTAATAAACTAAGAGCCAGACCTAATATATTACATTGTTTTATGTTGTACATCGACAGATTTCATTGTACGTTGCGTGAAATTTATTTTTTGAAATAATATATAAGGTCATAGTATTTCATCCAGTATATTATTAACGAATTGCAGGTGTTAAATTCATAAAAGTTTTTAAATTTAATAAAGGTGGAACAATGATTATTGAACTATTCAATACAATTATATTATATTACGACCCAGCTATACTTTGAATGATGTCTGAATCTTGCAACATTTATAAATCCATCTCTAAAAATATATTTTGTCAAAAAGTGATTTTGAGTAAAAATGCCCGTTTTCTATAATTTTTTGTTGTTTATCTGTCCCGACGCTTTTGAAAAGTAATGAAATTTTTTTGTGCTTGACTGGCCAAAGTACCAACTAAATTCACTTTTCTTTCAGAAAAGTTGCTCTTAAAGGTGTCATCAAAATCAAAAAACACACATCATTAAAAAATTAATACATCCATCACTCTGTTCCGAATCTAAAAGTATTCAAATAACCACTCGTAGTCTTAATTAAATATTTTAAAAGACTGAATACTATATATATGTTACGGTCCAGGTGGACAAATCAGTCATTGTTATACAATGCCTGGACATTGTATACAATGTCTAAGATATTTGGGCAAAGTAAATAATGCATATTCAATTCCCGTATAGACTAGTCATTGTAATACAATGTCTAGTCATTGTAATACAAGGTCTAGTCATTGTATACAACGCTAAAACTGGTGTGGACAATGTGATTATTTTAAAGTATTTTATTTTATAATTTAGCACTCTGTCCTACAGGTTACAGTACTCAGTAATGAGTAAATTGAGTTTTCAATTCTATAAAAAAAAATAGGAGGCCAAGGCTATGACCGTAGCAATTGTGGTAAAAAATGTGAAACAAGGAGATGCAAATGTAAAGTTGCTGGAATTTTATATAATACTAAATACCATAATGGTAATACATGTAAAAATAAATAATTTATTTAATAAAAATAAATATAATTAATAAAATATTCTCCATTTTGTTATAATATAATCTCTTAAATATTAAATAAAATTTATAATTAATTATAAAATGTTCATTATAATATATTATATTCATCATATTGTTCACTTGGCACCTATAGTACTGGCCGTTGTATACAATGTCTGGTTTATGTGAATAATTATCTATTTAGCTTGAATAACTTGGACATTGTAAACTTTGTCCGGTTAGTGTTTACAATGATCATTTATCCACTTAAACTGAAACATATATAAGCCCGAAACGTGTTTATTAAGGTAGTATTGTATATTTTTTAATCAAACTATATAATATTATTATATTCACAGTACGGATTTAGATAAAATACTTGTGGTATTCTACACTTATGGTAAAGTACCTGTATACTAATATACATATATATAGGTCATGTTAAGTCTAATATGTTTATTTTTTTAAAAAAACAATTGAAATAATGATATTATTTTGAAATCGAGCAAAATAATTATGATTCATTGATCGTGATTACTATTTGTATAGGCTTATCAGGGTGGTTTTATTATAATAATTGTTTGACAATTTAATTGTTTTTGATTGAAAACAGGTATTCATAGTGACGTTTGTCGCGCAACATTCACTTTTTTTTAAAACCATTGGCTAATGGATATTGATTATATGTATCTGCGTATTTGAACGCTCATTAAAAAAACATTGTTCTATTGTCTGGGATAAGAACTTTGTGATGAAATGCATTTACTGCCTACTTTTCAACCATTCTTGGCGACTACTGCTGCAATGTGTGTGTGTGTGTGTGTGTGTGTGTGTGTGTGTCTGTTGCATTAATGATGACAGTTGAAGACGAATTGAAAACACATATTATTATTATACCGTGATGATTGATGGCCGTGTATTACGCGCACACCATGTATAGGTAAGTACAACAATACGCCAATAATAATAATAACAACAGTAACGGCGCCTTGTGGTCGTCGCGGTACGTGCGACGAGGGTGGGTCGAGGACGTCGCTGCAGCTTCTGTACATACATGACTCGCGCGCTAAACGCTGAACGTAAATACCAATAAATTATTATTTATAATACGATGATAATGATAATAATGATAATATTACGTACATTGTACACGGTCGACGTGATTATTCTCGACGATAGTAATAATAATTAATGGTCGAACGCCGTCGAGTGTATTATATACCTGATAATGGAGAACGCAGCCCAACGCTTCGCGGACGAAAAGCGAATAATAAGAATAAGACCGTGTCGAGTAGACAATGAGCAGATAGAAAATAAGAGACGGATACTAAAACGAGAAAACGTAATTTACCAGATGACCGACGATAAACGACTGAATTAAGAAAGATCATGGATGGGAATACTATATAATATTATTAATATTTATATGCATATATCAACAAGCTTATTTACTGTTACTGCTTGTGTGTAGGCACTAAAATATATGGGTCTATATATACACAGGCTGTTCTAATGACCATCTCCTGTGTTGATGTACAGGTTATTTTTTATATTTTTATTAGGTGCTGGGCAAAAAACATTTATTAGGTATACATAGGTTTATATAGGTTCACCGGTGTGTATGTGTAAATGTTAAATAAACATTTTCATAAAATTGTCATGTTATATTATATAATATAGGGTTTTTTTGGATGAAAATTATTAATCGTCATTAACTTTATGATTTTTTTTTTTGACATGTATATGTCTTAAGGCTGGGGGTCATTCTGTTAATTTGTCCGACACCGAGAATTTTACCATGACGTCATTGGTCATTCGTCATGATCATGTTGATGTTTTAAAAATCGATGTTTACCTGAATAAGTTATATGAAAAATTGTACCTATTTGAATGCCTGCTACAATTCAAGAGTGAGGATAGTAGTCAGAAAAAAACTCTTTTAAAATGATAGTATAATATTAAAAACCTAAAAGTATCTACACTACATACAGTTACATCGGTATATGTATGTGTCTTGTTTCTACCAAATTGACATCGACATTCTTATGTGAACTATATTCAGTAGAAACAAGAAATATACATGTACCGATATATCTGTATGTAGTGTAGATACTCTTAGTTTTTTTTTAGTGATTTTATTGGTTCACAGAAATAAAGCTCGTAATATTTCAATATAAAACATTGTTATCTACCTCGATGGTAACTAATGTTTAAACAAAACTCGTCTGAAAATGGAATTAACTGACCTGATTGTATTACTAACTAGTTTTAAATAATTAACAGTAAGTGCCCGAATATATATTATTTTTTTGTAGGCTAAAAATGATTGAAAACCACAAAGTTCATGAAAATTGTGGAAGTCGAGTCGTGAAAGTTTTCAGAAGAAATAATGATTTAAATGCATTTAAATGAAGTTCTCTCGGACAAATTAGCTTCAAGTTCGATTAAGTATCTGTCATAATATACTATAAATAAGATAATGAGCATTGAATCGCGTCAGCGTGAAAAAATGTGTATAATGTATACTTACTAATACGATAACGCGTGCTGCGGCGGATGTTACGTGCGTATCGTTTTATCGTTTACATATTACATTTACGATTTTGACACATTCAAACGCGCACAAAAGGGTAAAAGGTTTTGACGTTGCCGGAATGTAACATCTTTTTGTACGCACGGGCCGAAGGTCCCGGGTCGCCTTCAAGATCGGAAATCACCCTACTCACAAACTCCAACAATACGACAACACGCTCAGGTATAATAATATATACATCGTTTTGGTACCTACACGGAGCGTATAATATATAATATTGTATACGATATTCATAACATTACATCTTACGAAAATGATCGAAGATTTGTCAGACGATATCGGCTAATGCTTCTCTTGAATATTATTATGGGTATAATAATTCGGTTTTTCATTATTCGTGTGAACTTAATTGACTGACATTTCAGACGCGTTCGCGGAGTGCTCGACACCACAGCGATAAAACGTTTTCACGTCTGTTCATTTGTATAATATAATCTATAAACTGTGTATTATATATCGACCGTCAACTAATAATCCGTATTACACGAATATTATGCGATACCGCAGTGCCTGTAAGTTATATTATACGCTATCCAGAGTATTATTATTTATTATATTATGCGATTTATAAGAGGGCCTATTTTTGTGTGAAATACACTACACTGTGCGAAATTCATTATGTATATTACGAGCGTAATGAATAATGATTATAAAGAGTGTAATGCCTAATATTGAAGATGATATTCTTACCTTCGGTTAGTACCTAATATTTCGATGATCAAAAACAAACTACAATATAGATACAAATTTCGAATTAGTACCTACACTAATATTAAACATTGTAATGTTACCTATGAATGTATAATATACTATAATACCAAATTAATTTTATAGTACAAGCTTATAAAATATGTATAATATATAGGTAGGTATTGTGTATGATCAAACAACATTTTATCTAAATAAAATTAACATTCCGTAATCATATAGTAATTTCAATTAATTTTCAAAATGCATCTTTGTCTAAATATATTATTTAGGATTTAAGTCAAGGATTTAGGATAGAAAATAAAGAAAATATTTTCCGTAAAAACACATTTAACATTTCTATAACATTTTTTGGCTTTCAATATGATTTTAATACTTTTTGCATATAAAATATATAAATACTGTAAAACAAAAAAACAAATAAAATTAAAAAATGTAAAACAAAATGTAAGAATATAAAATAATATTTATAACTCAGATTAGTTCAAGACATTTTCAGATTTTTTTGAGCAAGATTTTAGCAGTTTTTTGTTGAAAAGTTCATTAGAGATTTGAGTTAGTTTATAAACAACTTTTTTTCAAAATGTAAATGTTTATTATTTATGTATTCCGAAAAAATGTTCAAAATAATCATATGCAATTAAAATAAGAAGATACAAATATTTCCATTTTAAGCGAAATAACCTAAAAAAATATGCAAATTCATAAAGCCCCGAGCTTTAGCTATATACGTATATTATTAAAGAAACTTTGAATAATTGTTTTCGCTTACCATTACACCATTATAATAAATGCTGCATAAAACATTAAAACCTACATTTTTAAAAGTTTTTTTGGTTCTTGAACAATTATTTCATAAATATACATTTATACTATAATATTAGTTATACGTATATGTTAATAAGCAATGAAGTATTATTTTGAAAATAGTAACAGATTAATTTACCAATAATTAAAGCGATTTTCACTGTTTTAAATTACTTAGACTACCATTATTATTTTATTACAATATTATTATTATCATTACTTCATTAGGTACTTAGAAATGTAGTTTTAAGTTATTAAAACATTATTTTGTTTTCCAAATTACGCACGTCATAATAGTTATTGAAATCTAATATATCCTCTAATCTAACCACAGCTTCTTGGATCAAGTTTAGTAATCATTATTTAATATTTCAAGTCTATTTTTTTTATATAAATGGTGTACTGATGTACACTAATATACATAAACTATACTATACACTATCAACTTCTTATCAAACATGATTTTATATTAATTTATGATACTCTATGATGTATGATTGAAGTATATGCATCAAAGGCTAAAGACATCAAAAACACTGCACCAAGCAGAAGTATACCCAAAGGGGGAGGGTTAGCGGTTAACGAATTCCCCCCCCCCAAAAAAAAATGCTTGACCATTAATAATTTTATAGTTTTATTATGTATCGACTCTAAATTAATCAAAATGATTATCAACCTGAAATTGAACATAATATTTACTGTCGAGCTATATATATTATCATATATCAATCTGTAATTGTTGAACTATAATGGTTGATACTATAAGTTCTAAATTAAAAAAAAAAATAATAATAACATACTATTATACAGGTATATTTATAGCAAATATCAGGAGACATATTGTACCCTAACCCGCAGAAAATGAAAAAGAATATTATAGATACACCATTTTCATTTCATGACTAGGTTATTTTGTAGATAATATATTCGAACGAGTTTTAAAGCATAAAGATGTTACCCAATAAAAATTTTAAATGTCTTTTATCAACTGAAAATACTCATAATCAAAAAGAAAAATTACAGCAATTAAACGTTTAGAATTTTTCAAAAATGATGTACCCCAAAATAGTGTTAATGCTGCAGCCGCCAAGTTTGATTTATCGATTCAAAAATTCCATTGCAAAAATCATTCATTACCATCACACGCAAAGCAATCGATGCATTAAGTTGGCAGTGTATAATGATACTCCATTTCAAATTAATTTTAAACTTTAAAAAATATTCTCAACATGTCGGTTACAAATTAAACAACAGAATGATAATTTTTCCTTTTCGTACACGAAATTATTATACGATGTATGTCGGCCGGCGGCGGCACGGAGACTATACCGCGCGGGGAAGAATACCGTATAAGAAAACTTTTTGCATCTGACCTCTGCAATCTAGGTAACTATGTAATATATATACGAATCGAAAAGGTCGATAAAAAGTAAAACAAAGCCGGATAAACGCTAAGTTTTCAGAAACGATAATCGATCCGTATATAGCATACCGGTACTTGTCGATAACTTAAGTATTATATATAAAGAGAGAGGCGAGGTTAACCGCGAAGGCCATTAATGACTTTGGGTACTCGGACGATTAATATTATAATCGCTGTAGGTCGCGCTAAAATTTACACCGCCATATACGCCATATACGTACTGTTGTTACGTTAGCGCGCGAACGTGTGCCTGTAAATTATAATATTATTTGTACATGCTGTATGTGGACCTACCGTGGGGTCGCTAATTTACATCGTATATTTACTTAAAACCGAAATACACATAAACTTGTCTGTTTGTAAACGCGTAAGGACAAATTTAATACACACACACTCACACACACACACACACACACACACAGATACGTGCAAGGGTGTGTTGGCGAACGATGCCCTCGATTACTGTGGCAGTGGTGAGGGAGTGCAAGGGGGTGGTGGCTAGTGTTTGCAGTGTAGTGTACACCACGTTTATTTATTTACATTTAGGTTTGTTTTTTTTTTCAACTCCGTATCTTCCCCTCTGGAATACACGTCAAAACAAACGGCTTGACGGATACACTTTTATATATATTATTATTATTGTTATATATGTATGCGCGCGTATTATATCCCGTAATGCGTATAAACAATATCAGATGCGCTCTTGATCCACGAGGATTATCCGCGATTTTCTTCATAAATCATATCGTACGCGTACACCAACTTATGTTGCAGCGAGGGTGGCTCGGTTTTTATTTATTTATTATTATTTTTTTAATATCGTTTTCCACTCTTCCGACGTGCCGACCGTATCCGTCCCGAATTAATTTATTAGAATGCACCGCCGCCACCGCCGCCGCATTCGAAACCGCGACCGATGAGATTACGACGTTTAATTATTCGTATATGGAAATCGGCGGCCGTCCCGTGTCGAATCTGCAGCCACCCGGTGCTGGTTAAAGCCACGAGCTCAGTGGAATATATACAAAACGCATCTACCATTTAGTCCATAATTATAATATTATTGTCTCGCGGCGGCGCGTAAACTTTTTTTCATCTGCGATTATTCTATTATCTTGCATCCACTATGTCATGGCCTAACCCCGCAATAAAGTGCCTAGTATCATGTGCAGCCGCATTATTAAATTTTCTTTTTTTTTTAACTAGAAACGATAAATGTTAATGGTCCACCTACCGCAAACGATGTGCAGGAATATCTCGAAGATTTGGATTTTGTGTGACACTTGAATATTAGTGAGTTTTCCGAAGGGATTCTAAATAATCTAAGATCCACAGTTATTTTACTACATCAAATTACTATGTTTGTGTTCTAACGTGCTATTATGCGTAATAAAATCTTTGTCGTCGTAACATAATGGCCCTTCATTATCAATAAATCGTAACACCCAAGAACTTGTTTTAATTCAAATTGTGTGTACTTTGAAATAAATCCGCCTATAATTATATTAATATATTTAGATTTGATTATTAATTCAATTATGTGATATATAAATTCAATTAGAACATGTACAATACAATATTAAACAATTTTTTTTAATAACGTTGAAGATACTTCCTTGTTGTCTTCAATTTGGAAAATATTCTTTGAATACGTAACGAAAGTTGCGTACTGATGGGGGGGGGATAGTTATGGGGTTTAATCTCACCCCCCATAGGAAAAAATCAAAAGAGATATTGAAATCACAACAGTTGCTATACTTGGTGAATTTTCAAAATCATCAAGAAAAACAAATATTAAGTTGTAAATTATTGTTATATACGCTAGGAAATATTAATTTTTTTAAATTTAATTGTATTGGGACTAAATTTATTAATTGAAAGCATTACATTTTTGAAATTTTTTATCTCTAAATGTTGATGTGTAGTGGAGTATTGAACTGGGGACGTGTTCGGTGGTATAGAACGATTAGAACTCTAAAATTATTAACAACACTTTAAACGTAAAAAAAAAAAAATATATATGTTTCCGATCGATGCGAACAGGGTTCATCCGTGTATCTTCAGAATTTATTCCGTCATCGTCGCGTTTTTTCCTAAATTGAAGTTTTCTTGGTAAACGATCTACCGGTGAGGTCGTGCACTATACTAAAATATCACTGAACACTTCACATCTCACATGTAGCTAACACATACCTGATATCGGTACGAAGGCGTAACATACATGTATTGTATTATTATAATTTACGTACGCAACGTGGTCTGTTATTGCCGTGAAGCGGCAGCGCAGCGGCTGCTGTCTCGTTAGGAGGATTATAACCATTTTGCATTTCCACTTTGGAGCACGTACGTACGTTGAGAGCCTACATAATTCATCATGATTAAGCTCTTGCAGTCTTGCGTGTTCAAATGTCATATAGTCATACGTAGAGGCATGTGGCTATAATAATATTATGGTCTTCACTGTGTTGTACATTATTCGCTGTATACGTTTAAACGTAATTGGATGTATATATACACATATACCGATACAAATCTAATATTATAACTTATAACATTTTCATGTAGATTATTTTTAAGACATTATGAATTATAAAGTAATGAAATCACGGGATCCACACCGCAGGCTACTTACGTTTTACGATTTTGTGTAATATGCGATTCGTGGAATATGTGAAACAAAACGTAATATAATCAACGTCACCAATTATAATCAAGCGTATTGTATTCAAGTTTAATAATTTATAATGCAATAACTCCCGGTGAAGTTTGCACGCATTATATATGCTTGAACCAATTGATAGACCATCATCACTAAATATATGCACGTTACCAGATTATTTTAACACATATTCCGATGAAATGTATCTCAGTTATTTCTGATTTCATCGTTATTAATTAATTAAATCAAAAATACTCCGAACTTTGTACCTACATACAAATATTTATTTATATATTTAGCCGTCGGTCGAAGTACCAACTCGTAAGTATACATTACAAAGTATTATACAAATTGATGACATAATACACCTACCGTTGAAAAGCTCCATATTTTTCGTTTGAAAAATAAACGAGTATAAAAGTTAAAAAAAAAAAAAAAAAACTGAACCGTGGTGTACTAACGGAATATCAAAAATTTCGCGCCATCGCGATTATTGTTATCACTGTTATTATTGTAAATTCGTATCACTCAGTATTATGCTGAACGCTTTAAGCGTATACTTATATAATATATATATAGCAGTCTGTCACTAATTACCAAGTGCCGATGTACTCGTGCAGATAATACGATATTATGTACACGAATACGTTTGTGAGAGGGTGAAACAATGGTAATCGTACACAAGTTTTGCAGCAGTCCGTAAGTATATACATGCTGGATCAGCGGGTAGGTACGGTAGAGCGAGTGGGGTGTGCGAATGTCGTAGTGGCGAAATACATCCCTCGTAATTGTGCGTAGTGCGCAAGCGGATGACGCCCCTTCAATTAGCTACGGCGGAAAGGGATTCCGGACTGGAGGCCAAGTAATTCCCTCGAGCAGTACACACACACACACACACACACACACACACAAACTTGTACAAACAATTCCACGACGTACATAAAACTGCAATTTGTGGGCGGCGGCGAACAAGTGAATCGTCGTGAAAAGGGTGCTCCCTCCCTCCGTGCAAAACCTTTGCTATACACGCTGTGTGTGTGTACGATCATCGTTGAATACAAATAAAGCGCCGCTGACTTATTGCCAATTATCCGAGGTTAATCCGTCACGAATAAACTTCCGTCGCAAACGTTTTCGGCCCTCTGACCCCAAAACCCTCTCGTGTAAAATTATCTTTGTATCGATCGCTCGGAAACGGCGGCGACGGCGGCGGTTGCACGACGAGTGCGTGTCTCTCTTTCTACGCAAACACACATATCTACATAACATGACACACACCCACGCATGGTATATAATACGACCATTATGGGTGGTCAGTTGTTTGTGGTGTGCGAGTCGAAAAGTTAAATCGGATTACAGACGAATTCAATTATTTTTTATAGAATTCAGTTGATTTCGGCCCTTATATTATTTCCAATGTATTATTCATCTCAATATTATTATGTGACCCAAAATTTAGAAAAACAATATTGCAATATTGAATTCGGTACATTACTGTAATTACGTTTACACGAACAATTACGAGTTAAATAACAATTTAATCTCAATAAAGTTAATTTAAATATAAAGATGTTAACATTTACATGAATATACCTGCGATAGTAAATTATAATACACTTATACATTTAATATGTAACAATAATAAACTAAATAACGAATAATACTAAAGTCTGATAGTGTCTGTTGTTGTGCAATGCATCAATTTTACTTCTATACCTCTTCTTGTCTACATGTGCTATTTTTCCAAAATATTCGGATTTATTTTTACATTTTAAACTTGTCTGTAATACTTCCATTCAATAAATATCGTTGTTATTGGTAGTCATTAACACGTTATTCACAGGGCTTAAAACCGATATGGAATATCGATTTTGTATACCGATATAAGCCAATAAAAACTAGAATTCAAAATTGAGATTAAATTAAAAAAAAAAAAAATGAAAACTGGTTCTTTAGATTGAAATCAAAATTACTAAAAATAAAAACCGATAATATTTGAAATCAAAATTGAAATGACAAAAATAAAACCTAATTCAAAACTGAAATTTATTGAAATCAGAAAAAATTATTTAGGTTTTAAGTCCTGAGACTCCTCAACGATAACCATTAATTATTTTAAGCTAATTAATATTTGATAGATTTAAGAATTCGTTATAAGCAGGTACAACCACCAGAGATAATTCAAAGAGATTATCCATCCTTTTCAAAACCAAAAGTACAAATTTAATTGATTTCTTTTCATGAAAAAAGCTATATATTAAATTATACTATAATCACAAATTGTTTGATTCAATGAATTTTGTTCGATTTGTTTCTAAATTTGCCACTAGTCAATTATTATTTTTGAATCCTACACGTCTTACAACGCAATGCATATCCCAACGTTAACACGTTTAAAAACGACTATGCATGACATATTGACATCATAAATATTGTAATGGGTTCGCGTATATACAAACGCACACATACGTGCTTGTTAAATTCGTATATACTTTACACTGTGTAAATTTTCTTTAGCCCTATGGATTTCCTGTTTAAACTGAAAATGTGTTTTAATAGAAAACCCTACGTCGACACTCATAATACAATACTTGTAGGTATATAATATTATTTCGTTTTTAACTACGGTCCTGAGCTACCCTTAACACAATTTACAGGCAATCCAAAATATCGAACGCAGTGCAATACGTGATGCAATATATTGCATTCACGTTTTATTATTTTAATAACTGTTGGTACTTATGATTAAAAAAAAAAAAAATCGCACTTTTTATACTGCATGGACTCTATATTTATTTTCATAATATACTCATAAAAACTTTAAATACTACTGTATATATTAAAATAAGTGAACAGTATATTTAGTTATAGACTATATAGTAGAAAAATTATTTTTGTATTATGTTTATAATATGTATGTTGGTTAAGTATTGGCCACGATGTAAAAGAAAAGATTAAAATAAAATTTTTATATACAAGAGGTGCACAGACAAAACTATGCAGCAATTATGCGTTTATTTAATCGCTGTAATTATGAGAATTGATAAAAATGTAGTAATTAATAATTTGATATAATATGATGGATTTCTATTGCTTTTAAATATCGAATAATTGCATATTATAATTTGTTAATATATTTAAAATGTTAAATGCATAGAGTGCAAAAAATGACTTATATAAATAACTTTGGGATAAAAAAAAAATGATTTAGCAAATATATAGGTAATTCAAAAATAATTATCATATTACATCTAACATGATTTTTTAAGAAAACATAGTTTGTAATTGTGCAGGTTATGTCATTATTATATACTCTTAATTGATTCTGTGTAGTTTGATTGAATGTTGCAGGTGTGCAATGGAGTTCCGAAAAAAAAAACACTCCAAAACGCATATAGAATGTTGGAATTATATCAAACAGTCCATATGCACGATTCTATGTAGCCGCTATCACAATCATCAATGAAATTAGTCATTTATAATATATTATAATCGTATTAGAAGCGGATGCAATAAATAGAGAGATGTATTATATACACTGAGATATCGGGATAAGAAACGTGTCGGGTGAGCTACAACTCTCTGCTGGAGCAAGAATAATTTTTAGAAAAGTAAATATTTTTTTTATAAAATGTACAACTGGACTGTATTGGGAAAAGTGCACTCGCGTACGCCAATTATTGAAAATCAATGAATTCTGAAAATCAATAAGTTATAGGGTATATATTATAATTATTTATAAATATAATAAGTATTTCAAGTACTATATATTATGTTATATAATCAATAACTTGGAAAAAAAGAGTTTAATAATTAGGTATATAGTATTGTAGTCCACTGTCATATAATTTGCAATTAATAGCGGTCTAAATAAATTATTGTGACACTTGGAAAGCCTTAATATTTAAGTATGTTATCACTTATTATGTTTTATCGTTCAAAATGATATTTCTGAAGAGATACACTATCGAGTTTATTTTAACTGATAATGTAATCAAGTAATATATTTTTGATACTCATATATATACACATACATATACTCGTATATATATATATATATATATATATATATATATGTGTATATGAAAACTAAATAAATATTATTTCATATTGGTTCTTGTATATTTTGCGTGAAAATTTTTTTTTTCGGTAGAAAGAGTTCTTATGACGGGGCAACATATTTGGAAAAATATGTTGCGGATCAGATACGGTGACGACAGGAGAACGCATTAATTTTTCTATCGCATGTTGAATTTGCATTTCGTGTGTAGCACTCGAATGCGTATAGAGAGACCCTTGCCATGCTGTCCGGATGATCGGCGGTAAAAATATAGCTCTCTCCGTCATAGTAGCTATATATTATGTTCATGATGTATGGTCAAAAATATAATAGTATTTCGTCAGACCTGGCAACGCTTATAGGATTACTGCACGGGCCGGTATAGGTCTATACACATATATATATATATATATATATATATGAACCATATACCTATATATGTAGGTAATCATCCCGTAATGCCATTGATTATAAATCATAATTTGTTACGATGAAACATACGATAATACAACGATTATATTATGTCCTATTATATGTATATACAACCGATTATACTTATTTAGGTCCGAACGCGTGCAATAAACTTCACACAATATTTACCACGGTTCGTGTTTATACGTCACATATAGGTCATAAAATGTGGTCCACGGTTATATACTAACACCAGTTGCAGGGAGGATATGCATATCGAATTTGCTTGACGATTATCACCGCATTTTTAGTAATACTACCACCGTTGAAACATATTATATCTAATTATTATGTGTGGAGTGACGCGCGACGTCGCTAATATTAAAAATATTAAAAATATTATACATTTTTAATATTTATGTTTTAGAAAATGCTGATTATTGTTAACAATGTAATAGTTACCATTAAAAAATGTGAAACATTTCATGTAGAGAAAATGTTTTCGAAAACTATACACAAATGCAGTCAATGATCGCGAAATTAAGTCAAAAAACCGAACCGGCTGGAAAACAATATAGATAATATGTATTAGTGCTAACCGTTTCATCAAAAACTATAGGCACCAATTATCTACCTATAGTAAGTATGTGCGTCTGCATGTTACGAAGAGTGATTGTGTTTGTGTAATGTCTACACATAATTACATATACAGTGTATTTTAACATAACAATGATTAGCGATGCGCTTGCGTTTCCGAACAAGATTAATCGAATTAATCGATTTGAGGTGGACAGAAAAAAGACCCCCCCCCAAGACCGTCGTTAATTCAGTCATTGGTTATTATCTATTAGTGATATTGCCACTATAATACGTTTACGCCCGGCCTCGTAAATTATACGCATAAATATATTATTGTATAAGACATATATAAAGCTATCTATATAATATGTATGTGTAGTGATGGCCTTAAAAACTTGAGTTCAGAAGGTTCTCGCGCGATGTACAAATATATAGCTTTATATACAATACATATATATATATATATACTTACGACTGATATTTCTCCACTTAGATAATCGCCGGCCAAAGTGGTTGGTCGGGAGAAGAGGGGAGGGGGGAACTATCTCGTGACAATAATAATATGGTCCCCGATACTATTAGACCCATGCAGGTACGATCGTGTATAATATATATACAATATGGCAACGAACACCGTTAATAACAGGACGCGCATCACGACCCCGTCGGGAAATCATGTGCAATAGCTAGGAAGATATATATATATATATATCTGTACACGTAGGAAATATACACTATGATGTATATATACATGCGTTATGCGCGGAAATAACCGCCCCGTAAATATCAATCAAATTATTTCCGGTTCACCGCGGGTCCCGATCAGCACGCCAAACAGAAGTTTATTGAAATATAATATACGCATTATAATATATAGCCACCGAAATCATAAATATTGTCAGACTCACGTGATGTCTCACTTAGCTCGTATGACGTGAACGTTTCGTGCGATTATTTTCCTCGATCAAATCAATTGTCATGTTCCGCGCATACCTTCGTCCAACTTGAGAGCACGTTTATGTTAAAATTTTGTGCGCGGTACGAACGGTTTAACGTTTCAGATATTGTGATTAAAGTGGTGTGTTAAATTTTGTCCGTGGTATTTCCGAAAGACACTTTGCCAGCCGCGGTTTTCGTACGTCAATAGAGCTTGATACAAATGATCTACTGCAGTTGCAGGCGATTGTAGTTTATAATTGATCACATAATTTTATATTTAAATATTGTATAGAGAATGGAGACGAAATGACACCTTGGGGTACACCAGCCAAGATGGGTGCTAGGTTTGAGAATTCAAAGCCTACTTTACAACATATACGCAGCTGACCAACCAACTTCTTCTTATACTTCAGTAGCTGAGTTTGCTGATGACAAAATAATTTTTACCTCTAATGATAGCCCTTTTATCGCCTGCCAACATCTGCAAAATCATCTAAATGACATGGCAGTATGGTATTCAAACTGGAAAATAAAAATAAACAATGATAAGTCTTCACATATAACCTTTACTCTCAGACAAGGCGCAATACCTTCGGTCACCCTGGCAAACAAAATTATACCACCAGTTACCAAGGTCAAATACCTAGGTTTACTATTAGACAAACGCTTAACTTGGGCTGAGCATATCAAACAAAAACGCGACTTATGGTATCCAATTATGGGGAGCTGCAAAAAATCAAATATTCACAAAATGCAAACGTTTCAATCAATATCACTTCGTATAATTACCAACGCTTCCTTCTATGTTACACACCATATTCTACATTCAGATCTCAGACTACCAACTGTAGCCGACGTGGCCACCTATAAGCGCTACCGCTCTCGCCTTACCAACCATCCCAATCCGCTTATTCTCGCCCTCAACTACGCAAACATTCCTGGTAATCCACCGAGAAGATTAAAGAGTCACTGGTGTCGCGATTTAATAAACTAGCACTTAAATAACTATATACCATATAATATAAAAAAGAACAGGTGGGCCTCGCTTTGCTGTACAGTTGGGGGTGGAGTGCACCTCGTTTATAGGATAGGTCATTATTACAATGGATTTGTTAAATTTGAATGCAATGATAGATATCATTGTATACGAATAACGATTCT
>JAIPRK010000600.1:0-90192 GCA_025469195.1 Chaitophorus viminalis
AATTACTTCTAGATCAAGTGAATAGTTTTAATCAATTTTCATGGCAATATGATGACTCAATTTCGTGGTTTACTGCAGATGTGAGTACAATTATGGAATTAATTTAGATTATTCAATGCTAACTGATTATTTTTTATTGTTTATAGGATGCCAAAATTGACTTATCTAATTTAAAAATGATAATGGGTAAACCTGTTGCTGTGATTCGTAGCTCTAAATTTTGTGCAGATGTCCTTATCGACTATGACAATCGAGCAAGATCATTATTTAGTATCCCTACAGAAGACTCTATTAAGCGTAGAGAGTAAGTTTTTAACTTTTGACTTTATATGTATAATAGTATAATAAATCTAATTTTTAATTTTTATTTTCTGATATACTAGTTATTTTTGTCTTCAAATTCCAAAGCAAACTGACCATGGTAAATTGATTGTTTGTGATATAACATCCATTAATATCGATGATAGTATAACCAATAATAGAAAACAGCTGGAATCTCTGATTAAAATTTTAGAAGCATTAAAAGAACTTAAAGCTTCTGATAGTTTACTATTAATTGGATATCCATTGCTTTCTCAAGTTAATGTTGGTATTTTCTTTGTGCTTGTTAATATGTTCATAAAGGTATTTATAATTTATATAATTATGATTCTTTAATTCTCGTATATTTTCTATATAATTTTTTTGAGTTTCATATGATTGTTAATAATATTTGTTGTAGACTGGTGTAATCAAACCTGATGAAATGGGTCATGCTTTTGTGTTTACTTCAAAAGTTGAAAACAAATATGTAGATGATTTAATAACTCTTTTGTATAATGTAAAAGAGCATATTAAGGATCCCAGTATTACAGTAATCCTTGATCATCAGGGCCAATCATTACTTTCTTTCTTTCCGATCGATAAACTTATGTGTGAGTTATGATTTTTAAATAATATTAATCTATTGATTTATTTGATTATATGAATTTAATGTTATTTTAATTATAAATTTATGTTTCAGTTGAATGTATTTATAAGGACATTATTACAGTCAACTGTTTGCATATTATCAATGAGGTGAATAAAACGGTTTCTTCGTATTTGCAACAAAATTGAATTTAAATCATTGTTATTATTTTTTGTTAAGAATGTTATCATTCTATATGTATTTAATGTAAATTTTCTATTTGTATAAATCCATTTTACGTAAGCTTATACTTTTCGATGAGTTATTCTTAAAAAAAAAAAAAAAATGTATATGTTCTTAAATTATTATTTTGTATATTGTATTTATTATATTATTACAGACAACTCTCAGTTTTTTTTTTAATTTTTATTACTTATTGGGTTAAATATAATATGTTCGTATGAATTCTGAAAATAATGAAATACGGTCACCCATAGTTAATGTATAATGTATTAATCAAATTTGAATGGTTTATTATAATTACTATATTTGGAAAGACTGACGGTTGAAATTATTGGTTGTTCCTCAAAATATATAATGTTGTTAATTTTTGCAAACGCACATATATTGAGTAGGTAAATTAAATTGTATATTTTACAGAATTAAAACTGGTTATAAATGTAGGCATATACGTGCTCAGTGTTTGGGGTGTTTGGTACGAGACAATTCATAACCATAAGTCATAAACCTTAATACGTCTTGTATACCGCAATACCGTACTTGTATTATAAACCTCTTATTGCGTTTCTGCTACAACATTTTATATCTAAAGTCTAAACAACGGTTTAAAATAATATTATTAAAATAGCTTTGGATTCGTAAACTGCTCTGTGTTGTCGAGTGAGTAAGATATTTTTTTTTTACTTGGCAGCACATGTCAAAATAAATAATCATGCAAGTAAAGCAATACTTACCTAAATATTTATTTACATTTTTAATTGTTTAAATTTAAATATTATATGCTATAAAGACGAGGCGTGCAAAAATATTTAAATATTGCATTGTAAGTCAATATTTTAACTACATGTATTAGACTTATAATATATTGTATTTCACACTGACTATTGTATATGTTACGGGTATTGTCAACATTTGGATAATGTCGACATTATCCGGCTAATGTCGACATTAGCCATGCGTTTTGGTTAATGTGTTATTTTTCGTTTATATTAATGCAATATTAACATTATCCGGATAATGTCGACATTAGCCAGTCAACATTGGATAATATTAAATGTGAAAACTAAATTATATTTCTTTATACCAAATGGGACCGAGTGTAATCTACACATGTAATAATTTTATATTTTATCGATTACACGTCATATAGATCGGTCTATCTGTAGATTATTTGAATTATGAGGTTAACGCTAATCGCATATAATATAATATAGTATAATATAGTATAATATGTAATATAGTGCAGCCCCCCATAAGTTCTCCACAGCCAACATTGGAGACAGTGTGAGAGTCTCTTTACCGGATGTTGACAGAGGACGAGCAGACCCAAGAAATATTATATTTGCAGTTGTGTCTATTGAGGATGGGCAATATTATAAACTTGACAATAAATATGGTACTTTGCCACAGTTATACACCAGAAATCAGTTTGGTTTTTGTCTGCTGTATTTAATACCACTTGATTAGATGGTACATGTAGTTATCATGATGTAGTTATCATGATGTAAAAATCATTGAGGGAAATTGCGAGTCAAATGTCAGATGGTGGAGGTCAAGGATATAAAAAGTGTTCATGTAAGGCACAGGTTCCCAAATTGGAGGGCGTGTACACATTGCTGGGGAGACGCAAGCAGTTATTATGAAATACAATTTTATTGATTAAATTTTTTTTATTTTAAAACGTAGAAAAAAAAAATTAGTAGACTGGTTCTCTTTATCCGTTCTCGGGTATAAATAATAGATAACCGATAATGACTATAAGTGTTTGGCCGAATTAAAGTTTATTTTTAAAGAACACAAAAAATATGATCAATTTTTTTTCAATTTAAAAAAGAGGGGGCGCGAGATTTTTGAAAATATATAAAGGGGGCGTAGAATAGAAGAGCTTGAGAACCACTGATGTAAGGGCAAATGTGACACCAATCGATGTAAATATAAATTATTTAGCGTTTTGTGCAATTCAAAATATCATGGAAGCATGCCTTGTAATAATAAAGCATAACACATTATGTATCATTAGTAGTTTAGGTTGTTAAAAATTGAAATTAAACTTATATTATTAATATTATATATTTTATGGTTGTTACTAATTGTATCTTAAATATAATTAATATTGTTAGTAAATTAAATTATTGCATCTCATGTACATGATACATGTATGATACATAAATACATTTTTATGGTTGTTAAGACATTATCCAAAAGTTCTTGGATAATGTAATATTACCTGGTTAATGTTAACATTAGCAAAAATTCATGGCGGCTTTACATTACCCAAATGTCAACATTACCCGTAACATTTACAATAACAATTTTTATACTTTGACCATAATAGTAAGCCTATTTTTTTGACCATAGGAAACTTAAAAGTTACTGGCTCGATTTACTCATGATTTTTTATTTATTCTGTATATAAATTTTTTACTTAAAGCATAGGTGGACGTAGTTAAATATCTGTAATAAAACATTTGTAATGTAAAAATTTGTTAAGCAAGCTCACCTCCTATTTTGGTCGTAAAATGCTAAAATTTGGATATTATAGAATCTGAACGGAGTAATAAATGTATTGATTTTACAATGATGAGTGCTTTTTATCGTTTCTGACAATACTTTTTGGAGCTGTAAAAATGCTACGATAATTTAAAAACTTTTCTAAAAGGAAATTGAATATAGCTAGTACTTTGGCAAGTCAAGGTTTAATAATGTTCAATAATTTTCAATAGCGTCAGGAAAAATCATAAAAAAATTATGAAAAAATTGGCATTTTTACGTAAAACCACTTTTTGACAAATATCATTTAATTTAATTTTGATCTAATTCAAAAAAAAAGATCCTAAATACTTGAAATGTTCGCCAAATGTTTAATAGCTTTCTCTAAATATGGCTAAGTCTTTGAAGTATTTTGACCTATTTATAGACAATTGAAATTTTGGATTTTTCTAGGTTTTTTTTTTTTTTGAAATTTTGATCAAATAAATTCGGCTGTCCAAAAAATCTTAAAAATGTAATACAATGTTTATTATAAGTTGTATTTATAGCAATTAAAAAAATCGAAGATCTTAATTCACAAATTTTTTTTATAAGTGCCTTAAGTTCAAATGTGTATGAAATATGTCAAAATCGCAATAGTTTTTAAGTTATTTTATTGAAAACGTATAAACTGTTTGGTATTTATACTTAAGGTTCAATATTTTTACGTAGAATTATCCATATACATATATTTTTTAATTAACCAAAACAACATTTCTAACAGACTAATAGAAAAAATTCTTGTCAACATTCGCGTGCAGTCTCGAGGAATATATTTTATTTGGTAATATCCACTCTATATAGCATTAGGTAGCGACTTGTCTCGAATGAAGCCACGAGTATACACAACACACGGCGATTGTAATATTTATAATAGATATAAGAGCAACGGTGAGCGCGGGAGGTCGTCCGTGTGGCTTGCAATATACGAGCTTACCAGTAAATGGTTTTTTTATTTAATTTTTTTTTCCTCTCCTGCAGTAAATTTTAGGGCCTACAGCAAATCTTGTACCTTTCTGTACTAACTGTCTAACGCCACCGGAATGAATCAGGTCATCGAATCGTACAATAATTTCCTCTACGTATACATTAGACAAGTGGGAGAGAGGATATATTATTATTATTAGCTGAATTATCGCAGGGAAATGTTTTGGCAGTGATGGTGCCTGTGGTTCGATTATAATATATATAATATAGTGTTTATAAAAGATATTTATTGCCCTGGACGACCGAAAACTTTACATGTGGACTGTCTTGCTAATATTAAGCGGGTTCGAACGATGTTTTTATACATCATGTGTCGTATCACAGATTTAATTTGTAAGCATGAGAAGGTAAGAGATGATGGCCAGTGCGTCAAATTCGATAAGACCAGGGATCTGGGAAAGGTAAGATCGTAGTCAACTCATATTTTAGATTCTGAACGGAGTGATGGAATCTATTGGTTTTACAATAATGTGTGTTTTTTTTTTTTTTTTATTATTTTTTTGTGTCTGAGGACATGATTTTTGGTAGTAAAAATGCTTCGATTTTCTTAAACAGCAACTCTTCTGATAGGAAAGTGAATGTAGATGGTACTTGGGCAAATCAAAAATCCAACTTTTACAATACTTTTTTAAAAAATTGAAAAAAAACGATAAAAAAATTACGAAAAAACGGGAAATTTTACGCAAAATCACGTTTTTTTTTTTTTTTTTCGGTACGACAAATTTTGATTATAATGATTTGTAGTATGCATGATGGTGTCTAAATAATTATTTTATAATTCACATTGGTTCGAATTTATGAATATTCGCCGTGCGCTATACCTGTAAAACCCCCGAGCGCCCGCGTTCGTCTTCAAATTTTCTACTTTGACCGTAAAAAAGTATAAGGAAAGAAACGCTTAAAAAAAACCGGTATTACACTTCGAAATCATTGAAACTTTTGAAATGTAAAAGAAAAAAAAAAAAAAATTAAAAAATATACGTAATATATAACGTATATTTTGTTAGTTTTTAGCGCACGGAATTCCGGGGCCGACTATACAGGGCTCAACTGGGTCAAGACTGCTGCTGCGGTAGCTGTATTTTCCTCCGGACGTCGCGGTCGTGGCCACTGGTTATTGATGCATCATCATCGTCACCAACTATACTCGCGTAATCATACTCAAACGTACGCACAAACACAATATCCTGTCTAGATAACATAATATACCTACGCACAACACCATCGTATCATATCGGAATAGCGGAATATCCTTGTCACGAGCCCAGTAAAGTCGCGGCCGTCGCGTATTGTACAATAAAATATTATGAAAAAGACCGCACGTTCAGACGCTGTTATACCTACACCGCAGTACATAGAGCATCTGTTGAGCCATGTATAATATTACGCAGTGAGTGTTTTTATTTTTAGACAGTGATAATTAATATATCTCATATATTTGATTTCTTTTTCGCTTTCAAAAGTCGTCGCCGCCGGATGATGATGTATAAATCCGCCACCTCTGCGATTTGCAACATCTCGCCTGTGGCCAGAAGAAAAATTTTCAGATGGTACGCACGACTTTTTGTAATATACATTTTACAATAGGTACGTGTTATAGAATATACCTAGTTCGTTTGATTTACAAAAGCAATCGTTTTCACTTACATCACTCGGTTCAAGTATTTATACTTTTTTTTTCCAAATATATTTCATCTCCTAAACACAATATATTAGCTATATGTATACTCGGAACCTAAATTATCTTATTTTTTATACATTTTTAATTTTAAGTGTGCTCAAAATTTGTTGATTTTTATTTTACACTAGGGTCATTAATAAGTTACAACAACAAAAACGAAACAAATCTTACGTAGATTATCGTCATATTTAATTTGGATATTTGACCAAGGTACTCAAAAATACCAAAAAAGTTAAATCTAGTCAAATCTTGAATATAATTTATTAGAAGTTTTCATTTTATTTACACTGTACAGTCTACAGACGTACAATGTTATAATTTCTAGTGTCTAAGTATAAAAAGTATCCGTATTTTTTAGAACAATACTATTTATTAATTATTATATTAGTCATTTTGGTTAGTTATCTATTTATAGAATTAGATAATAAATATATATTCTAAACACTAAAATATTTTAAGTAAAGGGTATCTCATTAGTTACACACACACACACATATATATATATATATATATATATCCTGTATCCGTCATAAATGGATTTTATGAATTCATACTTCAAAATTAACGTTTCAGGATTATGGATGTCAACATGACATGATTTATTTCATACGATATTTACACGATATCCGAATTTTTTTGTTAAAAGAAATACCCCCTAGAAAATTCAAAATTTCTTTCTTGCTGGTAAGCTACCGCAATTAATAATTTACTAAAAATCGATCGTTACATCTATATTTCATATGAAATTATGAGGATCATCAGCAGGAAATGGTTTTTCTTTTCATCAGCTAATGCTGATTGGTAAAACTTTTACATTACGTATAATAGTATCATGTAATTTTAAATCAAAGGACTATTCATCCCTCTCAAATGTGAAAATTTCGAATGATTTTTTCTTCCTCTACGTGAACAACCTACAGTATCTATAAGCACCTGGGGAAGTAGGCTATAGGGAGACTGCAGCTTCGACATAGTATTTTAGTTAAATTCGCTAAAATACAAAATATTAATACCAATTTCGCCGGAATTCTAAACTGTTAGATCTAGTCGTTAAATTACCTATTTAGATAAAGTTCAAAATAATATTAATAATGATCGTCATTACAAACCAGTACTCAACGTAACATTACATAGAGTTGTAATAAAGTCGCACTTATTATAATATGTAATTACATTTACGGATCACAATTACCGCGTTTTTTTTGGTTTGTCTTATTCTTACAATAAACTAGACATAGTATATATAATCTATCTATCTAAGTCTTACCTCTGTGTGTGTGTGTGTGTATTTTTCATTAATTTAATATCACGTTAATTTTAATCATCACACTCACCATTTTTTCCACAGGAAGATACCTTCGCTGCTAAGAAAATTTATCACCGGCTGCAAAGTCAACAAATTCTACGTAAGGTTTACTGAAAAGTTGAATATAAAATATAAAATTAAGAGATAATATAACTTTATATATTTTTCATACATTTTTGGACTAATTTTTTATCCATAGTCGCCCGCCATCAAAGACATCAAACTGGTACTGAACGAGGACAGACATAATGGAGAAGTATCGGATGATGAATTCAAATTGCTATCGCTCATGACTTCTGAGTCGATCCTGGAGAACGAACTAGACGCATTGAGCGATGCCTTGCAAAGAGTAAGTATACAGCCTAATCCCTAATGAATCTACTTTACGTAGCAAAGTGTTGTGTTTAGTAGTGAATAGTAGTATATAACCGCCGAAGTACGAAGCTGATCGTCAAAGAGATTAAAAACTATGTTCGTAGTTATTTTTCCATACGCAAAAGTAATTCAGAAAATGTATTTTTAATTTCTATTTTAAATGAAGGAAAATCATTTATCTGTATCCTTGTTAATTATTATTTAACATTGTGCGATTAATGTATTTACACGTCTGTGACTATAAGAATTATTCAGTTCAACAGTTATATAATATACACATATTTAAAACACAGTTTACAGATATGTATAAATTATACATACAGTGACGTAGATACAATAAAAATAAAATAGTTAATATGTAACATGCTATAGAGTCAGATATTACAGATCTAGACCAAATTAAAGTAATCAGTTAATATTATATTAGTGGGCGTCTAGTAAAGTAAGTAAATACTAAATTGTCGGTACATTTATTATTATACATTATTTGTGAGTAAGATTGCAAATAGATACAATAGCCTCGGATGATAGCTATTCATGTTTAATTACAACGAATTAAAAATTATTTCTCTGCAATGCACTATGTGTATTCACTATCCACCCGACGACGGTAGAATTATTATCTAGAATAACTAATAAAATATGTCTTTCTCTGGTTTTTAATGTCCGCAGTTGTACGTACATTGTGCATGTTTTTATATTTTGTGTCTACCATACTATATAATCGTATACGTATTGCTGAAGTTTTAATCTGATTAGTCGTTTTATAGGATCAACAAACATCTTTCATTATGTTCATCCACAATATGAGCGATGAAAACGAAAGTCAAATTGCACTACACAAACGGGAGTACGTGATGCGTGAACTTATCGAGACCGAAAGGGATTTCGTTCGAGACTTATCCTTAGTGGTCGAAGGGTACATGACGGTGATGAAAGATCCCCAGGCCGCAGGCTGTGACATCCCTGTCTCCGAAGACTTGAGATCCGGCAAGGACAAAATAATCTTTAGCAACATCGAACTTATCTACAAGTGGCACAGAGAGTGAGTATAGCGTATTGTATTGCAGTATAGAAATATGATAGTACAATATACGTTGATGATTTTAAACTGGCATTATTATTTTAAATCGTTTTCGCAGCGTATTCTTGTCGGCTATTGAACAAGGTCTCACTCAGCCACTCGCGCTCAGCAAATTGTCGAAAATATACGAGCGTAAATTTCTGATGTACGTCGTTTACTGTCTAAACAAGCCCATCTCCCAATATCTCGTGTCTGAATACGATTACTATTTCGAGGTAAAGGTTTCATAAAAAAAAAGATACGCTATATTATATACATCGTTAAAACAATTTATTCTAAATGAAAAATTTCATTAGAAACGAGTTTTTACTGATTGTTGATAACTAAAAATTAAAAATTCATGTCTTCCCACTAAGTACGATTTATAACGATTGAAAGTCGTTAGATTATCGTTAAATCTTCGATTGATTCATCACAAAAGAGAACGAGACATTATTATTATTTTAAATTAAATTTTATGATATATATATATATATATATATATATATATATATGAATACTGGGCTTCAGAATACTTTTCTTACGACCACCAATAAATCTAACTTATCCAGGAATATCCTACTTATAAGAATGATACAGAATGCAAATAATTCTATAGATTGTATGAATTTAGTGGTTTTAGTACAGAGGCTCACATTTTTTACATTTTTTGCTTATTTTATTCTTTTTTTCTTTTTGCCCTTGTTAATTGAGTTTATTAAATTGATATAAGTAAAGTTAGTGCAAGTTTAATATTTTATAAGTTATTAACTGTCTTCATTTGTTTCCATTGTATTTCCTGTTTCTATTAATGGTGTATTTTAAAAGCCGCCTGAGCGTTAACTATAATAAATATAAAATAAAAAAATCTGAGTTAACAAAATAATTACAAATGATGTTTATAGTACGAATCAATATTTGATTCGTACGTTGATAATTTTAATCAACGTGCAAATTAAATTTTTATTTTTTTTTTTTTTGTATCGCATTTAGGAAATGCGACGATTCCTAGGTCATAATCTTCAATTGTGTGACATCTTAATTATGCCCGTAGTTAGAATTATGAGATACCAGGTACTAGTACAGGAAATGTTTCACTATACAGAGCGGGCAAGGTTGGTGGACGAGATGGAAGCACTGCAACAGGCTATGCGTGTTATGCAAGCGGTGCCTAAAGCGGTCAATGACATGATGGACGATAGTCGTTTGAAAGGATTTAACGTGAGTATTACGTACCGTTGTTCCTACGAATTATCCACCAACATAATTATACAAGTATCAATAAGTGATATAATCTGATGATCATATTAATTGTACATCATTATTTTGTTCTAGGGCAAGATTACTAATCAGGGCAAACTGTTGCAGCGTGGCATGTTAACGTGCGCCAAGGGAACGCACAGTAAACCAAATCGGGAGCCCCACAGAGTTCTGCATGTTTTTCTATTTGAACAAAGCATAATATTCAGTGAAGAAGTAGGCAAGAAAACGCAGTTCACCAGTCCAGTGTATGTTTACAAAGCACACATCCAGGTATACAATCATCTGTCGACAATTGATCGTTTGTTGTACAACCGTTTTGTACATATTATTATAGGCGCTTTAGCTCTGTATCTACAATCATATACCTATCATATATATATAGGCCATGGTGATGATCGATTTTCTTTATAAAATTAAATCGTTGCTGTAGGCGAACAAAATTACTTTGGAAGACAGACGTGGCTCGGTAAGCGCTAACTCTTCAGACGTCTCGTCCGACGGATCATTTACTATAAGATCTACCGACTCGAAAAGGTCTCCGTTATGGTTCGTGTGCCGCGCTCACAGCGACGAATTACGAACCGAATGGCTGAAGAACCTTCGACGAATCGTCCAGACTCATCAAGATTTCGTAAACGCTCTACAGGCACCCATAATGTATCAAGCCAAACTGACCAAGAAGGCTAGTTTGCTATAAGTGTGATATCACGATTAAAAAATAAACAATTAAACCATTCTCGTAATAATCGCAATGGTAATGGCGTAGTTCAATTAATGCGTTTTAATTGCGTATAATTATATCAAAACTAAATACGACTTGTATATTTTTTTCGTCCATGAACGGATATCAAGCAGTTTATATAATTTCTTTTTTTTTTGTTATTCATCACTGTTTATAACATTATTAATATTCTTATGTTATCATCGTATAAAATTGTGCATCACTAAAAATATACGATTAATTGATTCACCATATTTTCTACACCTTATCAAACAGAACGTCCAAATTAACGTTGCATAATTAACATTGCGTGTGCCCCAAAAGCAGCAATTAATGGAATTTTGATGATTGGCTCTTTATATAAATATAGGCTTGAATAAATACCTAGTAAGGTCAAGTTTTATATTTTATTAAATATTCCTTAAATTTGTCATGTTGTACGTTTGTAAGGCTGAGGCAACACAGCGAGTGCGTGCTAGCGTTGTCTTGATGCTAATAATAAAAACAAAAAAATTTTTGAATAATTTTACAACAATATTCGTCTTATATATATTAATGGTTTTCAGTCTGCGTGTCGCAAGCATTTTTAAAATGCACCGCAATCATTAAAAAAAAAAATCCAAGAAGGAATAAAGAGTATATCTATTACGCTATTACCTAACCATTTTCCCAACAATGAGGTGATTTGCTAAATATTTTCATTGTAAAATCAAATTTAAAATCTTAGTAAGCACACAATGTATGGGCGCACAAAAGCACTCCTGTAATGTGCCTGGCCTCCACCAATGATAGTAGTGACGTAATCCTGCGTAACGTTTCAGATAACATTTTAGCATGATCCCCAGCGATAAGACATATTATTATTATACTATATACCCCTGTCAAAAAATAATCATTAACCGAAACGTCACTCCGGATGTCAAACACTCACAATCTTTATCGTCGAATAATGAGTATTCAAGCAGTACCTACGCAAATACATTGGCACGTATGTATGTGTCCTACACAGTTGTTACACATAACACAATTATGAATAAAATGCACCGTTTTCCTCTTAACTATGGTTTGGTTGTCATTGTAAATCCATAACCTTTAATGATAAGACTTATCCATGTCAATATTAATGAGCACAAAAAAAAAAAAAAATCATAAAAAGTTGTTCGCAGGTTGCAGCTGAGAATGTTGAGAAGACTGAAGAGTGCTCCTCACAAAATTTTACACATAAATAGTGTATCGTGTTTAGAATACGTTTTAAAACTATGGTAAATATACCGTAGTATCACTTGGTATAGTTTGTGGTCTATCATATTTATCAGCTATACATATTATTTAAGATCAAGACGTTAAGCTGTTTAAAACCTTTTGATTATTAAAATAAAAAATTTTATAATTTTGATAAATTTTATTAATGCGCGTACACGAAACTAATCCAAAATGTTATTGCTTAGAATAACTTTTATTTTTTAAACTAATTCTTTAACATAAAATTTTTTTTAAAATTTTTTTTTTTTAATGTTGAATGTCTACTGTACACGTTTTAAATGAACAAGTTACAGAATGATATTTTATTAGCTGCAGAACAAAACATAGTGATTTAAGAATTCCTTTATAAACAGCTGTAAAAAGTTTCAAATAAAAAAACTATTGAAAATAATTTAAAATCGAAAAATATTATTTGAAACTGATTAATAAATCACTGGGTGTTTTCATTTATAATATTATCATTTATCATTTGTATTTTATACGATAAGATCAGCGTGTACATTACATAAGGACTTTTAAATACTTATCTAATTATAAGTAATAATTTCAATGTCGTTTTCGTTGTGCACGCAATTCGAATAGCCCAACCATTTAAAGTTACATAATTATATTATGTAAATAGGATGATTGTCCATTTACAGATATAGTGTTTGATTTATTAAGTCGTAGTGCGATGTTAGGAGCTTATAGTAATACCGCTCTGTGCTGTGAAATTTTAATTTGATGGAATATTATACCTAATAATAGATTACTTAAAGTATTTTATCGAAACATAATCGCATTCGAACCATACGATTTATGCAATATCTGTTTTTCTCATAAATATGTTTTATCAAGTATGTACTTCAACTGTACTTTCAAAATAAGTCATTTTCAAAATCACATTTTGTTAAACTATACCCAATACGCGCTGTTTGGCGTTTTTAATTTCAGGTCTTAGTCGTGGCCTCAGTACTTGGCATTTATGTACAACCAACCAACTGTGCAAACATTTTGGCTTTTTTTCCGCTGCCAATCTATAGTCATATTTCTGGATTCAATCCGCTATTTTTAGAACTGGCAGAGCGCGGACACCATGTTACCGTCGTCAGCGCTTTCCAACCAAAAGGGAACGTGCCATCGACTTTTAAACACGTAACTATTACGAACGGTACGTTTCAACATAAATAACTGCTATTTGTTAATATTAATCATTGCAATATGCCTGTTAGTGGATGGTATCATGGGTGCGCTATTATGATATAATTATAAAAATAAGTTGGTACAAGAAAAATAATAAGTATAAAATAGTATCTCAAACTATAATCCATAGAGATTAAATTAGGTCATTATGAATGCTATTTTTATGCTTAAATTATGAATGTTTTCAAATTCGTAAAGAAGAATATAGGTAATATTTACAATCTGTAGTCTGTACAATAGTTTGTACAATAAGCGAATTTGCAGAACAATAAAACAAATAACGAATATTACAACAAACATGAATGTGATAAGGGAAGTCATCCAGTGATATAGGACCCTTTATATTTTGATTTTTAAAAAAAATGTAAATGTTCCGAAGAATTATATTTTGCAATACATAATTATGCTTATGACATTAAATATTATCAATAAGACAAAATTATAATAAAAACTTTTTAAATTTTAAATTTTAACAACTTTGAAAGTATTATACCGACCCAAATATTGACCGTGTTACATCACACAAATAGAAAATGAACGGGATAATCAGTAAAAGAATAGTTAATATAGTTCCTAAAAAATACTAACTGGACTGGACTAACCTAACTGGAATCCTATGAGATATGAAAAATCTATGGATTTCTATGGAAAATCTATGGTATTTTACTACGCATAAATTATATAATTTAATAAAATGCATAATTTAATCATAAAAACAGGTGATTATCATTTATTATTATACATTATTATATATAGACACATGTGTGTGTGTATGTGTTTGTGTGTATATATATATTATCTTTACATTTTTTTAAATTTTGTTTTAGATAAAAATGTATACGCTAAAATATGTTTCGGTTATATTTGTTGTATTAAAATTCTACACGTTTTTTGGTACAGTGAAAATTACAAGAGTTATTAATCCGCTGGACATTCGAAATACGTATCGATTAACAAATATGATCAACGTCAAAAAGAATATGATGAACATGGTCAGGCGGACTTTGGTACTGAAAGATACGCAAGAATTTCTTAATGATACACAGTACACTTTTGATTTGGTTCTGAGCGAATGCTGGTATAGCGACGCATACCTCGTCATTGGTCACAGGTACCTAAATCGCGATTGTTAGCATTCTGATTAACATTCAACAACATGTTTCAAACAAAAATCACGAAATTTTGTTGTTCGTTATATGCTTTTATAGACGAATATATTATATGATTACACATTAACCAAAACGCATGATTTCCATTTTATGGAATGAATTTTATTTTGTTAGTAATTTGGCTAATATCGACATCACCCAAGTATTAACATAACACGTAACGTATTATAAGAACGTACTAGCATCTATGCCTATTGCATGATAAAGGTACCGTCGATTATAGATATTATAATAAATAATAATTATAATGTTTAAAATCAATGGTGATACTCGCATGATCTATAGTAGCTAGGCACTCGTGCATGGGAAATGTTATTATGTTACCAATGTTGCTGAAACCTTAAGTATAAGCGCTATCAGGTTTTTTCAACACTAAACACATCTATGTGTTCGACTATGTATAAGAATATTAAAGACAAAATAATCTGTAGACAGCTGAAGGGATTATATAATATTCTATAATAAAATCAATACTCGAAATACGCTAAATGCCTAGTCATAATATAAATATTACTGTAGCGATTTTTTTTTTACTCTTCCACCTATCCATTCATATTGAAGTAGAGTAAACTATTCAGAATTGTATGATGATCATGATTTTATAAATCGATTTTGTATTTCAAAATCTACATTTAGTATGATCTCTTACGTTTATCCATAATAAAATTGAAAAATTATACACAAAAAAAAAGAAACAAATCTAAAACAAACAATGAAAAAAATTCACCATCGCAAACGCTAAGTGACTAATTTCCAATTTTGAAAACCAAACGTTACCGTTATCAGCATTATCTACTAAAACCAGGAGGAAACACTGTTGGAATCACGTATAAATCCTCCTGAAGCCCAACTAGAATTGAGTTCTATAGCTCTACGAGCCCAATGTCAATCATAATGGACATTTATTTTATATTTATTAGTGCCCTATCTATTTATAGTATTTGTAATATTGTAGACCCAATGTCCATTATAATGGACACTTTTATTGTTTTAATTTAATAGTTTTTAATAATAGTCGAGTTAAGAGAGTTAAGGTAAACTTTATCAATAATATATACTTTATTAATGTGATAAAAATTATCACACATATGTTTTCAACTCCAAACGATCACTAGTTTAAGGTTATATTTACAAAATTATGATATTAAAAGCAAAAAAAAATAGTGGGCCTTATTAGGGATAAGAGAAAATGTCCACTGTAGTGGGCATCGGGTCTGTAATAACACAAAATTAAAAATTAACTAGGGCAGCAATGGAGTTTTGATGATTGTCCATTACAGTGGACATCGCGGCTTAAGAGCATAAACCATCCCATTATAGGGTAACTTCGGATTAACTAACTCCTATCCGAAAACCCATGGTGAAATTGGAACAATATGATCATTCAGAGATAGTCGGTAATGCAGGGTTACCTAATCTGCACTTAACTTAACTCATACACGGTGAAACCGGCCCTATGAAGTTTCAATTAAAAAATAAATTCCATCACTCCGTTCAAAATCTAAAACGATTAATCATCTAACCACCGCCAATGGATACATTTATAATAATTAGTTCTGTTATACGCTATAATTTTTATCATATTTTTGTAGGCTGCTATTTCGCCTATCGATTAACGTATATTAATACGACGGTATGCAATCGCACAATATTGATTTTGATAATATATAATACGAGCACAGTGTAACAGGTATATTATGTAGTCGCTTACCCATTCTCGTGAAACGCAACACCACTGAAAGTATATTATATTATTATAAAAGATAATCATATCATTGAATATTACTACCGTTTTCCCGTCGCGTGTACTTGTTGTGCGCGATTGTCCTCATGAAGGTACTCCGCGCCGGTGGTGTGCCTGAGCCCGATGATGCCGTCGGCCACGTTGAGCGCGGCCCTGGGCTCGCCCAACAACCCGTCGTTCGTGCCGTCGTTCTGGCTTCACTACTCGGACGTCATGTCGTTCGGCCAACGGGTGTACAACGCGCTCGTCACGTCCGCGGAAATGCTGATGTCGGCCGTCGTGTTCCAGCACGCGGAACAGGAGTTGGCGGACACCGCGTACACGTACCCCGGCCACGATCGCTGTCCGCCGCTGGACGCGTTGCGGCGGACCGTCGCGCTAACGTTGCTCAACAGCCACTACTCCGTGTCCTACTCCAGGCCGTATCCGCCGAACTTCGTGTCCGTGGCCGGCATGCACATGCGACCGCAGCAGCTCAAGTCGACCGCGGTCAAAGTCGAACCGGTAAGCAAAACCGCGCGGGTATAATAATAAATATTATAATAAAATATCGACGCCAACGAACCTGCCGGCACCCGTTTGTTCTGTTGAATCGAATCTGTATCGGGATCGGAAAAAATCAATGAAGATAATGTTAGAGTGTTTCGTTTGGGTTCCAACAAATTAATATAATATTATAATAAAAAAGCACTACGATTCCGCATGGATTTCTAACGTTTTTATTGTTACGACGAGAAAATCGCAAAAAGTGTACTGTTGAATAACCCTTCCCTTAGTTACTTGATCATTAATCGTGAGCCATAAAGGTAAAAATAAAAAAAATAAATCGTAAAAAGTACCTTGTAAATTTGAAAATTCACCATTAAAACTATATCGAAACGAATCGTTTTTTTTTTTTTGTTTTTTTGTTACAATTTTGAGTGCTGAATTTAATTTATAAGCTTTTAGCTCTATGTATTATATAGTTTAAAACTGGCCTCGGTCACGTTACTACTACTCTTTAAAATGTTACCTACGAAAAAAATCCAAAATTTATGCAGAACATCTGATTAATAATTAAAAACTAAATTTTTCGAAAACGAACGCATATATTTTACTTGGAATAAAAGTCTATAATATATTCATACGTAATCTGGCGGTGATAAAATTATAAAACTACACATGCATACCGTATATATGATTGGAAATAAATAATCATCGGTCCGAGAATTGTTTTTATTTTTTAATGATACGATAATTTTGTACTACGTTTTTCAGAAACTCAAAGCGCTTATCGACGGTGCCACCGACGGAATTATTTATTTCAGTTTCGGGTCGAATATTAAAATGTCGGATCTACCGGAGCGCTACGTCAGAATGTTCGTCGAATCGTTCAGAAAACTTCCGCAAAAAGTGTTGTGGAAATGGGAAAACGGTTCTATCGACAACGCGCCCGACAACGTGTACGTGGCAAGTTGGTTTCCGCAACAGTACATTCTAAGTATATAAGCAACGAAAATTCCATTCTATTGTGTAATCTTGATACGCTAATATACTGATTATTTTTACTCCAAGGTCATAACAATTGTAAGCTATTCATCACTCACGGAGGATACCACAGTCTAGTGGAGGCTTTACACGTAGGTTTACCACTAATCGGGTTTCCGTTCTATACCGATCAGTATTACAATATGAAATTTGTCGTGGAAAACGGATTCGGGGTCGAGATCAATCTTAACGATCTAAGCGTAAACGTTCTCGATGATGCGATTGGAAAGATCTTGTTCGACACTAGGTGGGTGATGATCTAAAACTGGAATAAATTGATTTTTTGTATTATATTTACATTTATAGTTACAAGGAACACGCTCAGAGAGCTTCGGAGATCTTCTTGGATTTGCCCCTTTCCGCATTAGACACAGCAGTTTATTGGGTCGAGTACGTGATTCGAAACGGTCCTAATCTCAGATCATCACTTCAGGCATACGGTTTAAATTGGTATCAATATTTTCTACTCGACGTTATGGTTTCAATTATTGGTGTTTCATTTTTAATTGCATTTATATTCTACACGTTAATCAAATATGTTTACAAGCTATATGTTAAGAATAATTTAAAGATCGAGAAGAAATTGAACTAAACAAATAAAACGAAAAGATATTTTAATCAGCTATTTTAGTTCTATCCGATTTATTTCTTTGTACAGAAAACAAGTCTTCTTCTTCTTCTTGTACAGAAAGTACAAGGGAAAAGTGTACCGAACTAACAATCCAAAACCAATTTATTATATGACTTAAATCGATTTAAATTATGTGATTCTGTTATCCTGAACGAACGACAATATTTTCATATTCGTTGCACTTTGGATTTGTACATATTAATAGGCAATGTATTCCAAAATCATGCGACACTTCGTGTCTTGACGTATAAGTTGATTCAGTGGCGTATTTTCAATTTTTTTTTTTTTTTTGTGGGGGGGGATCTAAATATTAAGTAAAAGTTTATAATATTATAAAAAAATACATATTCGAATTATGATTTAATAATTATATATTATTTATATTATATTATACCAACTGTTGGTTTACTAATTATATAATATACTGTATTATGTTTGTTTGATAATGTACTTCGATATATATTTATCCAATACATAATGATTTGAAGAATACGTAAGTGACGGTATAACTTATCATGATGACGCATAAATATTTATAATTATGAATAAGTTGTGTTTTCCATCCGGATCACGTAAGTATTTGAAAATGTTCTTGTTCTACGATTAGGTAGGTACGCTTTTAGAAAAACACTAATTTGCAAAAAATATAACTTATTCAACGTATCACGTATGGGCTTAACAAAATACCCATATTGGGTTATGTAAATTAAGCACAATATATTAATTGCCCAATCTAATAGAAAGACAGGAAACATATATAAATATAGCAGAAAGGTCAGAAAGAAGATATATTATAGCTCCTAGAAAAATGTTTATGTTTCGTTATTTTCATTTTTCGTACCTGTATATAATGCATTACACCATGGTTACACAATGATTTACACCATTGCCATAGTGAAAATTGGAACCTATGCTTATTCGTTGAACTTATCATATACATACATTATAATACACGTTTAGCGATGTAGACAAAATATTTCGTAAATTATATTGTGTGTATTTTTTATTATAATTTCTACGTTAGTGCTTTGGAGGCACCCGTATATTGTGATTGTGGTTGTTGCTTAGAGTCGGCGGCGGGTATGTTCACGTAGTTCTTGGGGGTCGAATTCAATTTGTTCACGTTATTCTTCTACTTACTATTATAAACGATACATTATTATCATTTCTTTTATACTACATTACCGTTGTCATCACGGCAGGTACTGTCTATGCATATATATATTATAACATAATTTTAGTAAATGTTTAGCGCGTGCTTGGTGAACCCGCGCACGGTCGGAGGCAATCGGATAAACGCCGCACGGGTATCGTGACTGGCTCCCGTTATTGCCACGCAAGATTTGGTCGACCTATATTAAAAGACAGTAATTATTATTCCAACGTTTAATCGTTACGTCTTTACCTATATTTTTGTCATTTTTATCTCTGTATAATTGTATTGTATAATTTCGGCTACAGTACATAATAAAATAAAAATGTACATACACTAAAATAGTCTATAATAGCAGTCAAATGTGCGGAGGTCGAAGTTGTGTAGATTCCAAAGAGTTTGTTACGAAATAAGTTGCAAAATATTGACACAAGTATTTAGAATAGCTTAGACAAGCTGGGGGAGGGAGAGGTGGTCCTAACCACGTGGATCACTGTGGTAACCATACAACGGATTGTGTTACATAATTCTCTACATAATTCTATGTATATATATATGGCGCTTATACGAGAATATTAGGCGGATAAGACGTTGCGGATGTTGCAAATTCAATTTTCCGTAGCGTATTATATTATTATAGACGTCACCTGGGACGTGTATAAACTAATTTGGATGAGTACATGATGAGTGCATGTTATTATTGTTTTAGTCACTAAAAACCAATCCCGAGATACGTGCAGATGCATGATACACGGATATGGAGTATACTATACGGAACAGGGCGACCGGAGATTTCCGTTCGGGGAACCATTTGATACGAAACCACACTGTGAACGTGGGTTGTGTCGTAGGTATAAAATTGCGAGTGAACAATTAAGCGCGGTGACCCAATGATTACGCGTCGACTACTCGGCGAGCACGGTCATGGTTTCAAACCCGTACGTTTAATTTTATACACATGACATTTCCACATTCACAGCGTGGGGTTGTGTCATGCTAAACTATTATAATTTGATGGGATTTGTATGAAAACGCGTTTACGTAATATTACGTGTGGTTACGGGACTGCAGTTTATTTTATATTTTCGATGTGTACATATTATAAATACACATGTTGAACGTTAAAAATAAAATCGTTATTTATTTGTCTAAGCAACTTTTGTTCTTTTCACGCCGTATAAAAGTTTGCATCATGTCGTCGTAGAATGAATAGGCCTCCAGAGGTGTTACCTCGGCGAAAAATGTTCGTTTTAGGTTTGTATACAGAAGACGCTGAATCGATGTTGCTATTTTTTAACGTTAGTGGAGGCGATTGTTTAATGTAGAAGAGGCGTCGTGTTTTCTGGTATTATTATATGTTTGGAAGCGTACACTTAATGGGTATAATATCAAGATATATGAAAATGTTTATAACATAGGTACATGCATGGGGTTATCATAATATAATATAATAGTCGAACGCATCGTAACGAAGATGAGACGTATACCGTTGGCCAAAACTTACGTTTATCGTCAGCACCGGGGGATTCGATGCATGGATTTCGCATCGAGACGCGATACTCAAATCGTAAACAATTGACCTAGCCTTGCCATTATGTGCGACGTGCGGACGTGTTTGGGATACTGCGGTCTAGAGGTTATGTATACGAGGAAACAAAGTAGTAGTAAGCTATAACTATTTTTTTTTTAAATTTTTTTTTGACGACCCGTTTTTGCGGAAAACGGTTATGGAAGAATACGGAGCGGCGATGACGCGTGCCACTACGCGGTAAAGCTATTTTTGCGTCATCGCAACGCTTATACACGCGATTCACAAATTGGAACGAATAACAATAATAAAAACACATAAGGAGACATAAATATTTCAACGAGACTTCCGAGTTTTTCGTCTATCTTTCCCCTCCTTTTTTTTCGGTTTGTTTTTTGTTTTTGTTTTGTTTCCGTACGCGCCGTACAAATATGGAGACGAATTAACGGCGTCGTCGGTAGAGAGTAGGCGCGTATATAGTATTATAATAGTGCAATGCGCGTTGTCTAACCACGACGACGATTCACCGTCCCGCGAGCCACTTCGACACAGTTCCAGCGAACACTATAGTTCTTCCTATATTATCATCCCCGTATAGTCATCATATACGTTTGATATACCACTCGTACCGTTGATTGAGGACCGGACGTGGCGAGAAAACACGGAGTTATGACCGAACAAGACCAGGTGAGCATAAATATGATACATTTTTTTTTTTTTTTTAATAAAAAATTTATTTTAACAGCTATATACGTTATACTCACTGTAGGTACATATGCTATACAAATATGTTAAACTATAGTGTACGACAATAATAATTTAATGTCGTGTATCTATTATTATTATTTTTTAGACGATAGGTTTATTTTATTTTTTTCATAATATACTAGTATACGTAATCGTATATATATATATATATATGTATATACGGCGGCGTACTAGCAGTGCGTCGCACACGAATTGCTGCACACGCTATACAGGTAGACACATACGGTCGTCATGTGTACAAAATGCGTTTTTACGTTAGTAGATATTGTGTTATATTATAATATATGCATGTACATTATTGTTATTATCGTTATATTTATGTACGACACACGTCGTTTATATAATTCGATCGTGTTTTCTTCCACATGATCGTAAAGATAACGTGTACAAAAACGTCACGTCACATATCGCTCGACGAATGTAATACATGATATTCGCAGTGAATCGTGTGGTGCGACGAACATGTTTTTTTGTTGACTCCGCGTCGTTTATATCCCATACTAGTATAACATTGTATTTGAACTTTGAATAGTCAAATTGAAGTACAGAATATAAAACCACTTTTCTCTTTCATTCATCCGTTTCACTCATCGATTTTGAACCTCGTTCCGAATTATTGTTGTATTAATAAAAAACGTTTCGTTATTGTGATAAATAATAATATTTATATTACATATCGTCTTCACTTCACGCGACGTTGCTATATAACAAATAGCTGTTCGTAGACGGTGGTGTGGACTTCGGCGGTCTTGTCTTAATCGGCTCGTTTCCAAATTTCGGTTATACATATTGTACGGTATCATGTATAGTCTTACGGTGAAAGCATTACAGGTATATATGAGTAGAAACAATAATTAATGCATTTTTTTTTTTTTTTAAACTACAATATCTGTTAAAAAATGTTTACAATAAGTGCAAGTGATGATCTTAATCGAGTTTAATATAATAAACGTGGAATATAGAAAAAAGTCATTATAATTACTTCAATCTCACATAGAGCAGACTGCGGGCTTAAAATAAAGAGCCACCTTTGATGGAACTTAATAGCGTGGGCTTATTCTTATTCAATTAGATCTTAATAAAAACCAACGCATTTATTCGCTCATCGTTGAAAAACAACAATAACATTTTCGTATTCGTTGTTTTCCTCGCTAACCCGTATTTTTCAACACGTTGTTCTCACGTTCATCAAATTAATCACACTGCGGTGTATTGATAATGGCCGATACTCCTGCGACGTCATGTGAATATTATTTTACTTTGTTTCCATTAAGTTTAATATTTATTTATACTATTTATAGTATCATTATTATTTGATTGGTACATGCAACAGCCCGGTTGAAATCGAAACCTCGCAATCCGAATGTTTGATCTTATATTTTTGGAACGCATTTAATTAGAAAGTTACTCCGAAGTTGACTGTCATAATCATCATCATTACATAAGTATACATGAATGTGTCTTATAAGTAAAGTCTATATATTTTGATTATTGTGTGGACAAATGATGCTTTTTTTTTTTCAATAGCCCACCGAAAACATAGTACTAAACAGGTTTTTGAAATCGTGCACACACTCAGTTATTATAATGACAGCCATTTTATAACTTTCGCGCATACATATTCAATAAAAATTGTCGTCTATTATCGATGATGGTACTATTGTGGCTTTGGCAATAGAGTATAAGTCACTACATAGGTGGCATACGGGTGCAGCGAATACTGCCTTCGTCTGTACGCCTGATAATTTATGTTGGATCTAATAGACTGACCGATGATTCATTTTTGAAATATTGTATTTAAAATTAAATATAAATATTCACTTTTTAGTTTTCATTTACTACAATTCTTATACCCTTAATTAGGGAAATAATTGAGTTGCTTATTGTTCAGTAAGGCCATATAAAAATAAGTGCTGCACCTGACACGAAATCCTGCGTACGCCTATAAGCCATCGGCTTAATTTTTTGTGGTCCGTCATCGGGTGATAACTGAACAGGGCTCCTTCAAAAAATTTGCTGTTGGTGTTGTCCATATGGCGGTAAAACTTATCCAGGCTGACTTATGTGCTAGCAAGGATGTTTGTAAAAATAAAACCCGATAGAAGCTAAAGTCAATAATCGAAACGTAGTATTAATAATAATATAGCACCATATACGGTTTTTTTTTTAGTGATGAAAAGATGAATATTTATTAAAATATCGGGGGAATAGATGTCTCAATCGAAAATTGGCGTAGCAAATCATTCTATCAATAATTCTGTATTAGTATCAGATACCATACATTTAATGAGAGTCAACATTTTAACGACCTGCAGGCTGCAGTACATTTTTGTAAATAAAGACCACGTTACATTTTTAATCGTTCGTGTTTTTGGGATGGAATACAAAAAATCACTGATTGGAGATTATTCTTACTTCCACTGATATTTTTGAATACATTCAAAAACGTGCAAACGGTAAACTACATTAACATATATAATATGAACGCCAATATAACTTTCAGGTACGTACGAACACAGAGTATCGTACAACCGATAAAGGTTACAGTTTGTTAAAATATATTGTATACGTTTTGTGAAGGAAAAAAAAAAAAACTTGAAAATAATTGTTGGTTAACAGTCTAATTTAGAGGACAAGTAATTTTAGCACTTCCGAAAGTCTTGAATATGCACCTATGATTCTTCATTATCGTGTGACTCGATTCTGAGTTACGGTGTCAGGTCTCCTTGTTCTAGTCTTCGGGTATATTATAATATTATATAATGGAATATGAATATCGATGTTACGATATTGATATAGGTAGTAAACTCACGTAATAAATATTCGTCGATTTTCCGGTAGGTCTCCACTACAGCGCGCCACTATCACAGGGCCTGACGTAGTAACGGATATCCACTAGAGGTCGTAGCCCGTAGGTCCCCAACGATTTCGCATTCGAGTGTTAGGGACCGCATCCGTTTAAGTCTCTTATATGTACGGTTTCGGTTGAGTTGTAACCCGGAATCGGTTATGAGCATGTGGCAGTGAACAAGTCTATTGCGAACATTCATACATGTAATTATTGACGTACAGTTTTAGAATAAAAAAATCGACCGGTCACAGGATGATATTATGGATGTCGAAGACAATAATTTATTCTAAATTCAATTCCACACGTCGAAAAAAAATTTTAGTTATCCATACATCGGTTTTGAACGTTTGCGTTCACTCGCACCACCTTGACTTAAAAAAATATAAAAAAATCATTATATAATATATAACATAATTCTCTATATTATGTATTATAATACTTATTTTTTAAATAATAAATGTAAATGCCTAGGTTTTTTTTCTAAATTTTTCAATGAAGTTAGGTTATAATAATATTAATAAATAATAATACTTTTCCACTATTTGATATTTTAAAAATAGGTTCAAGCACTGTGCAAACGTTTTTGAAACCATAAATAATATTTTATCACAAAATTTGAACCTTGTAATTGTGTATAGATATAAATGATTACATTTTTTTTTTCTATTACAATTAAAGAGAATTGGGTTACATTAAATTTCTTCAGTCAAATTTGTAATGTGGGTAGTTCAAATTGGGATAAATAACTTTTTAAATTTTAATTTAATCCCCATTGATTTTTGAACTTGATGAGACGATCGTTTATAATCTTGTCCGAGTTAGACTTGATGTTTGATATTTTATCTTAGAACGCAACCGTATAGACCTGCACTTATTGGGAACCATTAACTAGTATATAGTAACCAGTATCTTACCTAGTGACCTAGTGATCTTCCTTATATAAGTCCGAAAACATATGGGTTCAAAACCGTGTTATCGTGGTCGTATAGCGAACATTTATCGGTACGGGATTGACACATTACTCGTGGACAGCCCAGATATCAATTCACATATAAATATGTAAATTATATCTGAGCTGCGGTATGTACGAAGTGTACTTGTCACCTGTATGAGCTTATGATCGTAACTTTTACGTAACTTATTTTTTATTCTATTTCGGTACAGAATTTACTCAAGCTAGATATAGAGAGAGAGATAGACAGATAGACAGACAAACAGATAAGTTTCTACAAACATCACCACCGATCACCGAAATAACAAATAGCTACTTTTTTTTTTAAGTATTATTATGACTTTATTATGAAAAATTACAATCTATACATAGAGTAAAATAAGTAATATAAATATTTTACAGATAGTTCACAGGTTGAATTATATACACGAAGAAAAGAAACAAATAGCTAAACTTTAAATAATGAACGAGTATACAGTAAAATATGTTATAACAATACGATATAATATGTGCACTTCACAGATTATATGGTGTCTCAGAAGTATTAGACAACTGCAATAACTTTTTGTTCTTTTAAATATAATTAATTTGACTGTATAAAAACAATCTTAATATCGTTATATTTTCTCTTAAACTATCTTGAAGTGAACATTAGAATACTTAATAATATTATTACCATATAATAATGTCAAATACTCAAAATAGCCCTGCAGTTTTATTTTTGACATTGATTTCATAATATGACGGCGCCAGTGTCGGCAATTTAACACCATACGTGCGTGAGTTGTGCACTAGTATACACATATTTATTTATTTATTTATTTCAGCATAATCAAATAATAATAATAATAATAATACATTGATAAGCTGATACGTATACCAACTGAGCTGTGCTCGTATCTGGTATACGGAGTTCTTATAGTTTTAAACATTTGTTTAACTTAAAAATAATTATATAATAAAAATATAACTTAGTTCATTCGATATAATAAATAGCACTAAATGATATTATTAACTCAAAGTTACATCAATGTTAACGACAATTTATAATTATACATATTGACTTTTTGTAATTTTATTAACACACACATTTTCATCAAGCTCACTATCTAACTATTTTATTAATTGTTTTCTTAAACTGATTTTTAATAATTATATCATTGGTATTATTTGAATGTGTTTCACATAGATTTTTTATTAGACTTTTTACTTCTATATTTAGATTATTACATATTGTTTTACCCACGTATTCGGGAGAGTTTCTTGAACTGGTTAATAATGTAAATGATGGTTTAATGAACTTCCCTGTTCTTGTGTCTATAATTTCTGTAGTGTTAAGTATTTGCATTTGTATGGATTTTATTAGAATTTGTCTTATGTATAGTTTATAAATAGGTAATATATTTGTATGGTTAGATAATTTCCCCCGGTATTGTTCCATTTATATATTTTTCTTTCAATATAAATCACAGTGCAGTTATAAAAATTATTTATAATAATATTGTTAACGTCAGTGGATTGAATTTGTAAGATCTTATAATCTAAACTTAAAATATTTAACTAATTAACTATTGGTATTCGGTTTTTATTCATCGATATTTATAGAAAACTATTTTCATCGAAAAATGAAATAAAAATATTTGAGTTGGCATTTGAATACATTTTAAATTTTTAAAAATTTAATGTTTTTAATGAGTGTAGTAAAATAAAGTGAAGTTTATTGAATAGCTAGGTGCATAATATATATTCTATATACATATTTGGCACAAATATTTTTAGAGTGGCATTTCTTAAAGATTTATTTTTGCATGGAAATGTATTAAAAAAAAATCTTATAATCAGTGATATTAAACATAAGTTTGGTTTTGTTTATAAGTATACCACTAAATTTAGCTGCAACTATAATAGGTTTGGCAATGAGAATGAATATGTTTTATGTATCATAATAATATTATAATATAGGTAGGTAATAGGCCTTCTATACGTACAGAATACGTGTTTGAGAGTTTCTATAGCTTTTTTAACATTGTGCGTACTGCGTTTTAATAATTATTCAATACAAAACCATTCGAAACAATAATAACTGCGCACACATTACACAAGTAGTACATTATAATATGCTATTAATAAAACAATACATTCGTGTGTGCGATAATATTAAAAAATAAAACACGAATATAATGTATTTAAATTGTATATCATATGACCACGGTGTACCCTATATTATAAAGAAGTTATTTCGTATATAAGTGGAACGTTATAATAATATATTATATATATAACGGCATTAAAAAAAACTAAGTTTTGAACGTTAGCTATGTACAGAAAAAGATAGAAAGAGAGAGAGAGAGAGAGAGAGAGAGAGCGTGTGTTTGTTACAATCTTATTATGACAATAACAGTTTAAGTTTTTTGGAGAGAAATGTTTCAGCCAATCGTAACAGTATGCACACTTACATCATATATTTTTGTATTATATACTATATAACATTCTTGGTATGGTATACGCGTATACGTATACTATGTAATTCTCGTATGTGTACCTATAAATATTGTATAGTGATACGGCCAGTCGCCATGGGAACTGTAATTTGAGTGATCGGTAAAACACCTTCGACTGAGGCGTGTAAATAGGCACCCCTAGGATTGTTGTATTCGCTGCACGACAGTTCAAAGTCACATCATTAATCATTTGCGCATTATTATTTTCTATTGCGCTAAAACGACGGCGGTCTTGTAGTTTATATATTATTGTATTTTTTCCAAGTGGTATTGAAACACATACATACGTAGCTTATGTTTGATTGTGTTTTCGTCGCACGTGTATGCGCATGATAAATTAATTATATTTATACGAATCGCGCGCGCTGATAATAATAATAATAATATGACATCGTCGGCGGCGGCGGCGACAACGACGGCGGCGTTCACTCGTAAAAGCAGGCGCCGAACGAAAGTCAAAAGGTTGAACTCCGACGCTCAGGTCAGTGTCAAGGGTCGCGCGACAACCGACGATTTTGCAATACATTATTATATTATTGACTTCGTACAGTGCATGTCACGTGCACGTGTACACTACGTATATATTATATTTATATGCGGGACAACGATTAACAAATATCCATGAACGGTACAATATTTAATGTAAAACACTGTATATCGTGTGTGTGTGTGTGTGTGTGTGTGTGTTTAATATACACGCGTATATGCAGTTTATAGGATATTATAGTTTTGTCGGTAAAGTTTGACGATATGCATTTGCTCGTCGTATAGATATAATAATGAAGCGACGGGTATAAACGAATTATTCACGATGTGTACACACACGGAAATTCGCGTGCCGATTCAGGATATAAATTATAGGAATTTTTTTTTCCATCCTATGCTAGTTGTTATTAGTATTATTCATTTCAACCTCCTCCTCTCCCATCCTATTTCGTCTTCGGGCGTTTACGATTTGAATAACCGCATATATCGTTTAAAGTTTAAATACACGTACGTACGGTGGGTACATTGCAACAGCGATACGTAAAAGTATACATATACATAGATATTGATATACTAATAAACCTACGTACCACGTTTGGTTCGCTTGACATGGTAGGTAGTTTAAAATACCTCGGAACGAAAAGAACGGGGCTCAGTTGTCCGACGGATATCGATACGGCATCACAGTGGAGACCGCGTTGTTCGAGTTTTCGGCACATAAGTGACTACAATATTATATTATATATTATCACACATCATATCATATACGCAACGCTTGGACATTTTTCGTACGAATCATAAATATTAATTTACCGTGATATAGTCACTGCGTATTACCGTATAAATACATACATACTTTTGAGCTTGATAAATTTACTAAAGTGAAAAAATATGCATTTATCGAACCAAGCGGACGATCTGCACGATTCTAAAGAGCAAGACATTGATTTCACGTCTTTACCGCTAAGCGAAGCTCTTCAAGTGAGTATAATACGTTATAAATAACTGTAGCACATTGTCAGCTGTACATTTATTATTTTCCCTAGATGATCTATCAATCTATACTTGCTATTCATCTCTAGCAATAAAATTTATAAATTTGTACTCACAACTTCCTTCTTAAATCCTTACATCTGCCGCCAGTACTTATTAATAATTTTATTACTTTAACATTTACATTAAAAATGTGCGTATATTTGAAAAATCTTATATTGAAAAAAAAATAAGCTCAAACCTTTTTGATTTTATCCTACAATACCCTATCGTAAATACTATGCTACTATGCATTTTAAACGGTTCATCAATATTTAATATCGTTTATACGAGTACGCGTATGACGTTGTCCTAAATGAACTGTAATTTATTCATAAAGAGCATAACATACATGAGCTGAGATTGTTCATCGGTGGTAGTGTTCACAAGATAGCTGCGGTTGCGACCGTTAATTTTAAACAGTTTGCTCAATAAGTTTGGAAAAACATTTTACTCATATATTAAGGAATATTTTTAAATTTTGACTTTAAATTATAGTTTAGGAATATAAGATGCATATTTAGAGATGTTTTTTTAATTATTTTCCCTTATTTTATGAACTATGGGTAGTAACGTATGATTTCAAAAATATTGGATATTAATTAAAAATCTACTTATTCAATAATCTGTGAAGTGTGATATTGTGCCACTCAAGGTTCACAATAATGACAATTGACATTAGTTAATATACTATTAACTATAATTGAATATTAATATATTATCTATAAAATATGCGTATTTTACATACCAAGTCCAGAATTGTACACTTCTCAATGTGTAGGTACAGTGACTTTGTACACATTTGGGAACTGTACAATTTTGTAGTGCAATGTTTGTACAATTTATGTGATGTATAATACAATGATTACTATATCAATCACAAAATGTAAAAATATATTATAAAAATTACATTTTAGCGTTACTATTTTACTAAGACAGTATTATACTTTATTTTAGTACTTTGTTTATATGTATGAAATGTAATTTATAAGTATAACTGTATGCGAGACATTATATTTTTGTGTTAATAATTTTGTCTTATTGTGATTATAATTTGGATATCAAAATGTCAATCATAATACTTTAACTAGACTGTTGAATATAAAATTGAGAGAAGTTAAATAATTAATTCTAATTTTGCAAACTAATTAGTGCCATAAATCAATAACTAAAACAAAGTAAATTTCGTAACACAGCGTAATTAGTTTAGGTATACTTAGTACACATATTTGTGGATGTAATCTTCTAATAGCATATCGTTATTCACGTTTTTGTCGCGTCTGATTTCGGATTTTTATCTTAATTTATTTCAGAGACGTCGGGAAGAATGCGAACGAAAAGCCAGGCGAGGGGAAATGGACCCCAGGCTGGAATTCACATTCCAGTTACTTATTGATCACACGGGTCTTCCAAGAAGCTCAGTTATGGACTACGTTTTCGAATCCAACATGGTACTATTATTATATAATTAGACGAATCCGATTTAACGCGCACTGTAGATTTTATCTAAAATTATATAACTTTTCCTTCATTATTATACATCAATACAGTTGGATCATATCAACGAACTATTCTTGCCCCACGGAAGGTCAAAACTTATGTGGTTCTTTCAAGACGTAGAAGTCGAGGAATCGGACTCGTTCGAAATGGTATATTCCTACAACCTACTATATCATAACATTCCATTTATACAATAAAAATAATGACGCGTACACGTTTAGTATATAAGTTAAGTTCAGGGCCATATTTTCAAGGGTGATTTGAGGAAGAATTATTTCGCCCTGACATGTGCATGAAGGAAAGAGGAGAGGGTTCCGGTGATATCTTCTAACTGCATTTATACAAATACAGATATACAGTCATATTTGACTCAAATGAGCAGGGCTATATACTACATACTTACTCATAATGGTTCAGAAATATTAATAATTTTATACTATACAATAATACAATTTAGTGTTTTATTAGTTAGAATTTCATTATTATGTATTATCAATATCAATAAAAAATTAATAAATGTTCTCTAAAAAGTTTATTATTTCATTATACATTATTTTTGATTTTGTACGAATAATTAATACTGTGTAAAAGTGCACTAAAATGAATTTATTCACGAGAGAAGCAAATTGGATAGTCAAAGATCCCTGTTTTGAATTCCCTTATACAATGATAAATGTGCTTGATGCACTATTTAGGAAGGGGATAGATTTACTATAGTGTACGCGTCTAAGGCTAATCAAAGTATTACAAAATGATACGATGTACGCCGTCGGGCGCGGTTTCAGGTTCAAACGAAACCGTCGAATAGTTGCGGCAGCAGGAACATCCAGAGGCGACCCAGCGTGGTATCAAAGCCGAAGAAAAAGAGACTTTTTCTCACAGATGGATGGGAGGTCGGGCTAACTGGGATTTGTATTTACATTATCCGCCTGAACACTGCCAAGCAGTTGCCCGAGGAGGGATTTCATAAGGACCTCATCTGTGGTACGTTGGACGCGGAGAAGAAAGGATTGGTTAAAAGCATAGCCAGAACGATCGAATACGTGTTCATACCTGCGTTGGCCATACCGCAGACAGGCGAGGAGCCATCAGAAGATCAGCCGGACTGTCCGTTGATTAAAAGCCAACTGCTGCCGGAACTTAGATCCTTTTGCAGTTGTTTAAAAGGTAACGTGTATTTAGTGAACCAGTGTTATTTGAAATTTTATGAAAAACTTAAGCATACATTATAATCTGATAAATGAATTACGAAACGTAAAAATAAACAAGTATAAAATCCATAAACCATTGATTCAAATAATATAGTAATTCTACATTAATAAACGTAACATAAATTCTGAGAATAGTGCTATTCTAATCGTTTAATATGTTTTTTAAACAATCCAATGCTGACAGAAAATATTAATAGTTTTGTCTTTTATCCAGTAAACCTTTAAATATTATGTAGTGAAAAATTATAGGATAAAGAGTTTTAATGTATTTTATGTAGTATGTGAAGAAGTATGTGATCAACCCAATATTTTTGCCGATGGAATGAGTTTGATATCAAAAGTTCCTTCATATAGGGAAGCCAAGCACCTTGCAACAAACAGAGATGAAGTATTGATTTTAGAGAAAAGAGTAACAAACTGGATACGGAAGATACGAGAGGTAAATTAATTGATTCATTACAATTTTATACTCAATTATTATGGAAATATATTCCTAGATATTGCTAGAAGACGAGAAACTGCAGTACGAAAGTGATACTAGTGGCCCGCAAGATGAGTTAGAGTATTGGAAAAAACGTGGAGCTCAATTTTCACAAATCGCTGCTAATCTTAGTTGGGATGAAGTACTTCATTATAATTAATAATTTTATAATTTTATTTAATTGCATTCTGTCCTTATGATTGAACGTCTTTTTGTTTGTACTTTGTTTAGGTGATCATGACTATTTGCTGTTTACAACTTTCCCGGTCTCGAATGGTGGAAAGATGGAGACGAACAGACAATCACTTGACATTGTGTTACAATGAAGCAAAAGACAACTCTAAATACATTCAAGCGTTAGAAAAATGTTGTCATTCATTGTATCTCGACAATCCAGTTAAAATGAGAAACTCGTTAGTTCGGATGCTTCAAACTGTTCGTCTTATCCATGACGTGTCAATGTTTTACAACACTACCGAGAAAATATCATCACTTATGGTTAAAGTAATTATAACTGAAAATTGATTTTATAAATTGAAATAATAGATACACATATTAAATTAATTTAGATTACTAATCAAATGATTGAAAGTTGTAAACTTCACATTACAAATCGAAACAAAGACACGATATGGTCTCAAGATAGATCAACCCTCACGACAAAATTGAATGAATGTATTACATTAAACAAACTATACCATAATACTTATGAAAGAGTAAAATATCATCACGGTGCTGGAAGGCAATTTAGTTTTTCTGAAAATTATGTATTTGGTAAATTTGATGCGTTTTGTGATAGACTGATGAAAATTTTAACCGTTTTCGATACAGTCGATGATTATAACGGTCTATTTGAACGGAGAATGGAAGGTTTATTGTTTGGAGAAGGTAAGCAATGTGTTTTAAATAAATGATAAATCTATATATTATATTACGTTTTACAAATTTTTGATGAATAATATTAACAAAAAAAAAAAAAATTATATTTTAGCGTTAGACAACGCTGTGCGAACATTTGAAGAAGCTAAATTAGTGGTGATGAATAAAGTGTACGATTATTTAGATCAGAAAAACAGAGAGTTTGATCATGATTATATAACGTTTTTTGTTATGGTCCAAACATTAAAAGATAATTTAGCACACACAATAGAGACTAATTTCAGTTCGGTTTGGGAAACAGGACAAGGCATAAAATTCCTGGATAAATTTGAAAAAGTACTATACGTTTTTAGTTATGTATTAATAACTATAATATGTCATATTAAATTGATTGTTTGAACTAGATTGCTACTAAATTACCTGTTACACGAATGGATTTAAAATATAGTAGAGTGTTGAAGTATTGTGAAAGCCAAATCGATAGAACTTTAAAATTGTTCAAAAAACGAAGGGGAAACCCACCAGTTCCCAGAAATTTTCCACCACTTTCAGGTAGTATTTAAAATTCAATTTTCCCTATTAAATTTTTTAAAAGTTATACCAATAAAAAAATTTTTACATTAGGCCGTATTGTTTGGGTGAGGTCATTACGACAGCGGTTAAGTTATTTGATGGACGAGGCAACCGATCATCCTGTGTTAAAAGTGATGCCAGAAATGACTGATGTGCAAAAAAAATTTTCGTGTATGTCTGTAGCTTTACTTAACTATGAAGAAGAAATCAAAAATATTTGGATGAATCACAATGTAATTAATTACCGAATCAGTCTTAATGATCAAGTTTGTAATTATCTCAAATGTATGTACAGGTTAAAGTGATCGAACATTGTTTGGTGCAACCCCTTTTAAAGTTTAAAAATAATAGTAACATGGTTTATGTGAATTTCGATCCCAGGTTGAGCTTACTTATTTTAGAATCTAGTTGTATGCTTAAAATGGAACTACAAGTTCCAATAGTCACAAAAGCATTATTTTTTAGAAAAGACCATTTTACTCTCATGTGTGATACATTACAGGTAAACAAAAAAAATATTACGATGAACATTTTTATCTACTATTTTTAAACCAATTTACTGTACTTTAAAATGTGAACATAGTGTATGCTAAACAAAATGAGAAAAGTAGCGAGCAGCATCAACCTAGATGTCAGACCACTATTCGTTACTCAGTTAGTATGGCTATTGGATCTTTTAACTCCTGGATTGCAAAAAATTGACTGGACTGATTCAGAGTGGAAGAGTTTTGTCAATAAAACAAACTATGCAATAGACAAATTTCAAGTTTTGGTTACCAGGTTGCACATGCTTGTACATTAAATAGTATTGCAGTACAATATTTGTGTTTTTTTTTATTACAGAATACATGACGTTTATAACAATAGAATACTTCAGGTGCTATCTTCGATGCAGTTAATTACACTTCATACTTTTCCTGAAGATGGATCAACTTGGACTGCTGAAGAGTTTTTAGATAAAATAGACGAAACGTGTCGTCAGGCTTCCATGGTTCGTGATTAATTGATACGTTAGATTTAAAATAATGTTTTTGTAATGATGCAAAACATATCATTGTAAATATTTTTTTTTTTGAAATTTGTAGGAACTGAATCAAAAGAGCACTTTAGTGGAAGAAGCAGTTGAAGAAGTCTTGACTCTAGTTCAAAAAGCAAATGAAAGTGTTACAATCCCTAAACTAGAACACGAACTCAGTGATAAAGGTATAATTAGCGTATGTGCATATTTGGTATCCGAACAAATTATGTTTAAATGGTTTTATAGATAAAAATGATGCTGATGTTACCAAACAAGAAGGAAAATCAAGCGAAGCTCAACCTGACTGGAGTACTGTATGCGAGTTTTTCAACAACCCATTTGTTTTAGCTGCATACGAACTGCCACCTACGGTTTACACTCTTGCCAACAGCGCTGTCAAAGAAATGAGACGATACTACAGTCGAAAAGTTATAGATGTACTTATTAAAATAACGAGACAGTCAATTGATGCTTTAAGGAAAAAGTTTTCCCAAGAACCTGGTAAACCAACAAAGAATAACTATCGCATTGTTAATCAATGTTAATCGAAAATGACATTTTTAACTATGTGTTTATTTTCAGGGGAAAATCCAATTTTCGAAGTACAAGCGATTCTTAAGGTTCCAGCGATAGTTATCAGACCAGATATAAATGAGTTGCAGGAGTTAATGGTTCAAGCAGGAAAAATGATGGTAGGAGTATCAAAAGGGGTAGGACAATGGTCCGGTAGTAAAAAAACAAAGGTAATACTAATTAACACACGTGGTGCATAGTAAAACACGAAAACTACAACCGAAGACATGAAATTTAATTTGAGTATCACTTATTTGGTTTTGTCTTGTGTTGTCCACGTATTTGTCTTCGTGTGCGCGTCTCGTTTGTTTCTCTGCCGACAGGTGTTAGCAGAAAAACATTGGAAACAGTTAAAGAAAGACTGCAGCGAGCGTAGAGAAAAATTTTTTTCTAAAGTTGTTATTTCTGATATGGAACAGAGTTTACCAGCCACCGTGCCTACTATAGACGATGCAAGGGCAAAGCGAAGGAGGTTATATAAATTGGCAAGCGAGAAAAAACCTCCGTTTCCAGTTATGCATAGAAATTTCTACTCACACGTTACTGAAAATAAAGAAACTATCAAGGCACTTTCGTTACTTTCTACATGTGTACAACCACTGAAACCAGTAAACATTATTTATGTACACATTGAACACATTTTATTAATTGCATACCTACTAATATTATAGATGCTGTCAGAGTTTTTAAGTATTTGGATACCTTATAAAATTTTGTGGAACAATAACTTATCAGAAAGACGAGATTTGTCAACGGTTTCACTATTAGATTCGGAAGTGTATCTTCAAAAGCACCATGAACTTCTGGAACGTTTGAAAGGGAAACCGGATGTATATGAATTAGGGTCTTGTGTAATAGTATCCGTTGGTAAGTTCAATGGTAATTTAAAATGTTTAAAAAATTACTAATATATTTATTTATTAGAAAAATTAAAATACGGGCTAACCATTGAAGTTAAGTCGTGCAATCGCCGTATTGGTCAGTTGCTACGGAAAAAATATCACCGTGAAATGGATTATGTATACGCTGTAATGAATGAAATGGAAAGAAAATTGGAACGCCCTATAAGAGATCTAGATGACATTAGAATGGTTATAGAAACACTAAAAAAAATTAGAGAAAACGAAGTTGATATGGAACTTAAAATAGAACCTATTGAGGAAGCTTTTAACGTTCTAACACGTTATGATCTTCCGGTCGACAGAGAAGATTTGGAGTTAGTTGATAATGTGAGGTATTGTTGGCAAAGAGTACTGACCCGTGCCATGGATATGAATATTTATTTACTAGAATCTCAACCCCAACTACAAAAAGAATTAGCTGAGAATTTGAGACATTTTAAATTGGACTGTGTTCAGTATTGCCATGAGTACAGAACTTTAGGACCAATGATGCCTGGTCTTACACCCAGAGAAGCTTCAGATCGGTTAATAATGTTTCAAGTAAACTATAGTCATAACAATATAATAATATTTATATATTTTAATCATTGTTAAATTATTTTTATAGAATCGATTTGATGGTATGTGGCGTCGTTTACAATCATATCAAAGTGGGGAAGAATTGTTTGGTTTAGAAACAACAGAATACCCAGAGCTCGTTCAAATACGCAAAGAATTGAATCTACTTCAAAAGTTATATAAGCTTTACAACGATGTAATTGATCGAGTTAGCAGTTATTACGATATTCCATGGGGAGACGTCAACATTGAGCAGATAAATAATGAATTAATGGAGTTCCAAAATAGATGTCGAAAACTACCCAAAGGATTAAAAGAATGGCCAGCTTTTCATGCATTAAAACGGACTATTGATGATTTTAATGATATGTGTCCATTATTAGAACTAATGGCAAATAAAGCTATGAAACAAAGACATTGGCAAAGAATTATGCAGATTACTAGTTACAACTTTGAACTAGAAAGCGAAGGATTTTGTTTAAAGAATATTTTGGAGGCGCCTCTACTGAAGCACAAAGAAGATATAGAAGATATATGCATATCAGCTATGAAAGAAAAAGACATAGAGGCTAAACTAAGACAAGTCACTAATGAATGGTCTGTACAAGAATTAACCTTTTTAACGTTCAATAATCGGGGAGAACTATTACTCCGAGGCGATACAACAGCAGAGACCATTGGTCAATTGGAAGATAGTTTAATGATATTGGGGTCATTAATGTCTAATAGGTAAAATCACAGTTTAACTTTATTTCACGTATGAAAATGTCTCTAGTAAAAATATTATGAAAATGTAGGTATAATGCGCCTTTTCGGAAACAAATACAACAATGGGTTTACGATTTATCCAATACTAATGAGATTTTGGAGCGTTGGTTATTAGTTCAAAATATGTGGGTGTACTTAGAAGCAGTATTTGTTGGAGGTGATATAGCAAAGCAGTTGCCTAAAGAAGCAAAAAGGTTAAGAATATACATTGTTTTAAGAGGGTTGTTAAGTTTTATGTAAGTATTAATTAAAAAGTATTATTGTTATAGGTTTAGTAAAATTGACAAATCATGGCAAAAAATAATGCAACGAGCACATGAAACTCCAAGCGTAGTAATTTGTTGTGTTGGAGATGATATGCTTAAACAACTGTTACCACATTTACAAGAACAGTTGGAATTATGTCAAAAATCATTAAGCGGGTAAATAATGATGTTTAAACAATTTTCATTGCAATTTGTTCTAATATTGTATAAACGTTAATTATTTATACACTTATATTACTGTACCAATTTCAGTTACTTGGAAAGAAAAAGAACAATGTTTCCTAGATTTTTCTTTGTTTCGGACCCTGCTCTATTAGAGATCTTAGGGCAAGCTTCAGATTCACACACAATACAGAATCATTTACTTTCAATATTTGATAATACAAAGGCGGTGAAATTTCATGAAATTGAGTATAATAAAATGACTGCTATAATTTCTACGGAAGGTGAATTTATACCACTCGAAAGAGCTGTGAGAGCTGAAGGAAGTGTGGAGACTTGGTTAACTAGCTTATTACAGACATCTCAGCAGACGATTCATTCAATTATTCGATCAGCGAATCATCAAATTAATGATAACAATTTTGCTTTACTACCGTTTTTGGAAAAGATGGCTGCGCAGGTATATTTTTAATTACAATATATTTGTACAATCATTAAACCATTGGTGTGCTATTATTGTGATAGTAATAATTATTGATATCCAATAGATTGGAATACTAGGAATCCAAATGATTTGGACTAGGGATTCAGAAGTAGCATTAATACATGCTAGAACAGACAGAAAGCAGATGCATGATACCAATAATCGGTTTTTAGAACTCTTAAATACATTAATCGATCAAACAACTAGGGATTTAACGCGTATCGAAAGAATAAAGTTTGAAACATTAATCACAATACATGTTCACCAAAGAGATATTTTTGATATTTTGGTAATGATATTTAAATATCTTATGCTTTTAAATTAATATTGTTAATGCTCTTACCATTGTGTTTCATATTATTATTATTATTACTTGAACGAAAAAAATTACTTTAACATAGTACAATTGTGTTAAATATCTAGTGCCGACTTAATGTGCGTTCTGTCAATGATTTTGAATGGTTAAAACAATGTAGATTTTATTTTAAAGAAGACTTGGATAAAACTTGGATCTCTATAACGGACGTTAATTTTAATTACCAAAATGAGTACTTAGGTTGTACAGAACGTCTAGTTATTACACCACTTACGGACAGGTATATCGGATTACTGTAATATTAGTGTGCATTTAATATTTACGTAGCGTCTAATCGATCATGATTACTTAGGTGTTATATCACTCTAGCTCAAGCGTTGGCCATGAGTATGGGTAGCTCACCTTGTGGACCAGCTGGTACGGGAAAGACCGAAACCGTTAAAGATATGGCAAAAACTTTGGCCAAATACGTGGTTGTTTTCAATTGCTCCGATCAAATGGATTATCGAGGACTGGGAAGGATTTATAAAGGCTTAGCTCAATCAGGAACGTGGGGCTGTTTTGACGAGTTCAATCGTATTGAACTTCCTGTATTGTCAGTAGCTGCACAACAAATAGCGGTCGTATTGTCAGCAAAAAAAGAGAAAAAAAAACAATTTACCTTTACGGATGGAGATGTAATAGACCTCTGTCCTGAATTTGGCATATTTATTACAATGGTACTTATTTAATCATCGACGAAAATCAAATATTAGCTTACAATTTTAACTTGTTAGAATCCAGGTTACGCTGGCCGTAAAGAATTACCGGAAAATTTAAAAATTCAGTTCCGCACTGTAGCAATGATGGTTCCAGATAGGCAAATAATCATCAGGGTTAAATTAGCTAGTTGTGGATTTTTAGAAAACATAACATTAGCTCGCAAGTTTTACACTTTGTATAAACTTTGTGAAGAACAATTAACAAAACAGGTCCATTACGACTTTGGTTTGCGGAATATTTTGTCAGTACTAAGAACTTTAGGTGCCGCTAAGCGAGTCAATAGTAAAGATTCTGAAAGCACAATTGTTATGAGAGTTTTGCGTGATATGAATTTATCAAAATTAATCGGTAGGTTGTTTCTTACCAAATGTATTATGTATATATATTTTTTTTATTATTATTTTAATATTTGTTTACGATATTAACAGACGAAGATGAACCACTGTTTCTCTCACTAGTCACTGATTTATTTCCCAATCAGGTATTAGAGAAAACAGCATACCCTGAATTGGAAGAGGCAATCGAAAGTCAAGTGGAGGCAGAAGGTTTGATATATCACTCGCCGTGGGTTCTAAAATTGATACAAGTAAATGAGTAGATTATTGTACATCGTAGAATTTAAATTATTACAACTGCAAAAAAATTAAGATTCCATAAGTGACCAATGGTGTGAATTATTTCTAGCTGTATGAAACACAACGCGTAAGACATGGTATAATGACACTTGGACCAACTGGATCAGGAAAAACCTGTTGCATCCAAATTCTAATGAAAGCTTTAACTATTTGTGGTGAATGCCATAGGTAATAATGTTCATTTTTATAGGGTATTTGATAAGTATACTTTATTGTTTGCGTGTTTAGGGAAATGAGAATGAACCCCAAGGCAATCACTGCGGCACAAATGTTCGGTCGTCTCGATGTGGCTACTAATGACTGGACCGATGGAATATTTTCTGCATTGTGGAGAAAGACGCTTAAAATAAAAAAAGGAGAAAATATATGGCTGGTTCTCGATGGACCGGTGGATAGTATATGGATAGAAAATTTGAACTCTGTGTTGGATGATAATAAAACATTAACATTGGCTAATGGTGACCGACTTCCCATGTCACCATGCTGTAAAATTATTTTTGAACCACATAACATCGATAACGCTTCCCCGGCTACTGTGTCGCGTAATGGAATGGTGTATATGAGTTCATCCGGTTTGGATTGGAGTCCTGTCTTAGCAGCTTGGTTGAAAAAAAGAAATAAGCGTGAATCAAAATTATTCAAGCGGTTATTTGAGAATACATTTTCAACAATGTATACTTGGGCATCGCAAAATTTAAATATGACCATGAAAGTTTTACAATGCAATACTATTCAACAGGTATTTAAAATACCTTTCTATCAATATTTATGATGTGCAAGTGATTGATTTTAACTTACTCAAGAATTCAATTTGAATATAGATGTTAGTCTTGTTGCAAGGATTGATACCTAAGAAACCGGATGAAGAAGATGATAAAGAAGAAGAAACCGAATATGATGACACTGATTCCTCAGAAGAAGGAGATGGAGTAGATGGCACAGAAAACAATTATCTCCAACCAGATAATATGCTGTTGGTTATATTAATAATCATTTAGTTTTTGAAATTTAAATAAAAATTATGTTCTTAGACCAAGTAAATTACATTTACAACGTCTCTACACTTTTTCATTGGTGTGGGGATTAGGAGCTTTATTGGAAACAATGGATAGACATAAATTTCACAGCTATTTAAATGAAAATTTTGATTCTATTTTGGATCTTCCCTTATTTAAAGACCAACCAGATGCTACAGTATTTGATTTCTTTGTAACTGATGAAGGTATGTGCTGTATTAAGTTTAAAATTAAATTAAAATTAAATTTTGTTTAATTAGGAAAATGGGAACATTGGAATGTTGCCATGGCTTCTGCCACCCAAGCAGAGTCAACTAATTCTGATTACAGTCAAGTGCTGGTTCCTATTTTAGAAAGTGTTCGTATAACCTATTTAATAAATGTCATAGCTACCCAAGAACATCCCGTTTTATTGATTGGAGAACAGGGATCAGGAAAAACCGTTATGATGAAATCTTACATGCGATCTGCTAAACCAGAACTTTATTTAAGCAGATCATTTAATTTTTCATCTGCGACTAGCCCATTTCAATTTCAAGTAAATTGCGTCTTTGAATATAAGAACATTGAATATATGATGATTTTTATTTATCCTTTTAGAAAACCATTGAAAGTTATGTAGAAAAAAGATTAGGAAATACGTTTGGACCACCGGGAGGTCTTAAGATGACTGTTTTTATCGATGACATTAATTTACCAGAAGTCAATGAATGGGGTGATCAAATTACAAATGAGATTGTTCGCCAAACAATGGATATGAAAGGGTTTTACAGTTTAGAAAAGCCTGGTGAATTTTCTACTTTGAGCGATATACTTTTTGTCGGGGCTATGGTACATCCAGGTAATACGCAATGATATTTGTGATAATTAAGTGTTTATTAACTCAATGTAAACAATTTATAAACACCACTATTAGGTGGAGGACGAAATGATATTCCTTCGAGATTAAAACGACAATTCTGTATATTCAACTGCACAATGCCATCAGATGCCTCTATAGATAAAATATTTCGTGTTGTTGGTGAAACACATTATAATGCTAAACGAGGGTTTTCTGTAGAAATAAGAAATTTGGTCAAGAAATTAACACCAATAACCAGAGAGCTTTGGCATATGACAAGGGTAATTGTATAGTTTATAATTAAATCTCTGCAAGTAGTTTTTACTGATATTCTATACAATAGATTATTATAAAAATTCCCATGTTGATTCAATATTTATGAACGTGAATATATATTATTGAGAATTATACAACGTCTATGTTAATATTACTAATTCAATATGATTACTATAACAGACTATTTCTGAGATTATTTCCAGTACATATTACCAAGTAAAAAAATAAATAAAAATAATTTTACTATTATTTACAGATGACTTTATTACCCACTCCAGCTAAATTCCATTATGTATTCAGTTTAAGAGATTTGTCTCGTATTTGGCAAGGCATGGTTGGAACGTTGAGTACTGTTATTGATTCATCAAAAACATTAATAATGTTATGGAGACATGAAACTACCAGAGTATTTTCGGATAGGTGAATAATATAGATCAACAATTTAAAAAACATAATTTAAAAGTTTAAAATGTCCATATAATAAATTTATTATTTTATGAATTATATAAATATATAATAATATGTTTCATTTGAAGATTTACTTCATTGTCTGATAAAAGTTGGTTCGATAAAGAACTTAAAAACGTTGTAGACACAAGATTGGGTACTCAATATATAAGCATGTTGGATGCAGATCCTCCATTTGTCGATTTCATGAGGTGAATGGTTTTGTTAAGTTTAATAATCGTTTTGTATTTAATGTGAGAGTAATATTTAAGAGATGCGCCTGAGCCTACTGGAGAAGAAGGTGAAGAAGCTGACATGGAACTTCCTAAAGTATATGAACCTGTCTTGGAAGAAGCTCAACTCAGAGAAAGATTGGAAATGTTTTTGTCTCAATTTAATGAAATGGTCCGAGGTGTTGGAATGGACCTTGTATTTTTCCCGGATGCTATTCTGCATTTGGTTAAGGTCAGTGGACTGTTAACAATAATAATTGTTGAACATTTTGAAAAAAAAAATCTCCCTAGATATCAAGAGTTATACGACATCCTCGTGGAAACGTAATGCTAGTCGGTGTCGGAGGTTCTGGAAAACAATCGTTGACTCGGCTGGCTTCGTTTATAGCCGGTTATAAGACGTTTCAAATAGCATTAACTAGGTCTGACATGATTAATATTGTATCTACTTAATTTGAATCTATTACGCAAATATTTAATTTTTATAGATCCTATAATATAACAAACTTCTTGGAAGACCTTAAATTATTATATAGAACATGTGGTGTTCAAGCAAAAGGTACAACATTTATTTTTACCGATTTAGATATCAAAGAAGAAGGTTTTCTAGAGTATTTAAATAATATTCTGTCATCTGGTAAGTATTGGGAAATCTTAATTACTTAAGTCCATATTTTATAACAACATATTCATATATTTTCAGGTGGAATAACTAATCTCTTTACAAAAGATGAACAATCTGAAATAATTTCTGAATTAACACCCATAATGAAACGGGAAAATTCAAAGAGAACGTTGAACCATGAAATTATTATGGATTACTTTTTAACGAGAACGTGTCAAAATCTTCATGTTGTGTTTTGTTTTTCACCAGTAATATTATTTGTTTAGCATTATTAACAAGTACTATAAACTAATTATGTTATTAATTACAAGAAATTATGAATTTTAGGTCGGTGAAAAGTTCCGAAATCGTGCTCTTAGGTTCCCAGCATTAGTGTCTGGTTGCACTATAGACTGGTTCCAACCATGGCCCAAAGATGCTCTTGTTCAAGTTGCTGAACATTTTCTGGTCGACTTCGATATTGAGTGCACAGCTGAAGTGAAAAAAGAATTAGTTGGCGCTATGGGTACAATTCAAGACATAGTTGATCATACTTCTAGTGATTATTATCAAAGGTTCCGTCGAGCTACACATGTCACGCCGAAATCGTACTTGAATTTTATCGGTGGTTACAAAAGCATATACCATCAGAAACAAAAAGAATTAGGCGAAGGAGCTCACCGCATGGACACAGGTCTAGCAAAACTGGAAGAAGCCTCTTTTTCCGTAGAGCTGCTCAAGAAAGACTTGGATGTCATGGAACAAGATCTAGCATATGCTTCTCAAAAAGCAGAAACCGTTAGTGAACTAATTTCCAACATTATAAAAAATAATGTAATAATCTTATCATATAAATATAAATGTAAATAGGTATTGGTTGAAGTTACTGATCGTGCAAGGCAGGCTGAAATTGTGAAAAATCAAGTAATGAAAGTAAAAGTGAAAGCAGAAGCTTTAGTTGAGTCAATAGCAAAAGAAAAGGCAATTGCTGAAGAAAAACTAGAAGCAGCAAGACCAGCATTAGAAGAAGCAGAATCAGCATTGAACACCATTAAACCTGCACACATAGCAACTGTGCGTAAGCTTGGCAGACCTCCACATCTCATTATGCGTATTATGGATTGTGTATTGATATTATTCAAACGAAAATTACACCCGGTCATAAGTGATACAACAGTGAGATGTCCAAAACCATCTTGGCCAGAGTCCTTAAAGGTAATTCTGGAAGCTATATGAATATTTAAAAAAAAATCAAATTATCTTAGTCATAAAATATGATAAATAATAGTGTACTAATCGGGTGTTAATAATAACAATGAAACGTCGGCAATTAATTGGTTCATTATTGTTACCTTGATTTGTATAAATTGAAAAGTTTTGATAAATCGTCGTGTCGTAAAAAATAGTTTAAAGGAGAAAACGATTTAAAATATGTGTAATAAATATTTTCGTCAATCATCACAATGCCTTAATTTCTTACGAATAAAATAATTGAGATTATTTTTTTCATATTTATTTTCAGATGATGGCAAGTACAACATTTTTACTCCAGTTACAAAACTATCCGAAGGATACAATAACCAACGAGATGGTGGAACTGTTGCAACTTTATTTTAGCATGGAGGATTATAATATGGACACAGCAAAAAGAGTTTGTGGTGATGTTGCCGGTTTATTATCGTGGACAAAAGCCATGGCATTCTTTCATAGTATAAATAAAGAAGTTTTGCCGCTTAAGGTTTTTATTTACTTGTGTGATATAAGAACATAAAACTAAAAGTATGATTGTTGGATATTTATTTTTAGGCCAATTTAACTTTACAAGAAGCTAGACTTAGTATTGCAATGGACGATTTGTCAAAAGCTGAACTTCAACTTCACGAAAGAGAAGTAGCCTTAAATGAAGTTAAAAGTCAATATGATGCTGCTGTCCAAGAAAAACAAAGGTTGACAGACGCAGCAAATGTGTGTCTAAGAAAAATGACGTCAGCAACTGCATTAATTAATGGTCTAGGTGGTGAAAAGATAAGATGGACTCAACAAAGTAAAGAATTCAAAAAACAACTAGGACGGTACTGTTTATTAGTATTATATATTTATAAACTTTAATATTTAATATACAATTATACATACGAATAAAGAATTAAGAAATAGCTTAATAAATTGGATTATTATTATTTTCATTTTATTTTATTATAGACTTGTTGGTGACGTTTTGTTGGCTACAGGATTTTTATCTTACTGTGGACCTTATAATCAAGAATTCCGTTCAAATTTAGTTCAGAGTTGGATGAATATTTTAACAACCCAAAAAGTGCCATTTACAGCAAAACTCAATATAATAAACATGTTAGTTGACAATTCCATGGTACGAAAACTATGTAAATATCTTATCGTAGTTACAACAATACATATAAAAATGCGCTTTTAAATGTTTAAGGTATCAGAGTGGACATTGCAAGGTCTTCCTAATGATGAACTTTCTGTGCAAAATGCATTGATAGTAACCAAATCCAGTTCATATCCTTTATTAATCGATCCTCAAAACCAAGGAAAGATGTGGATTAAAAACAAGGAATCTTCTAATGAACTACAGATAACTTCTTTAAACCACAAATATTTTAGAACTCATTTAGAGGACTGTTTATCTCTGGGGAGACCACTATTGATAGAGGACGTTTGTGAAGAACTCGACCCAGTAATTGATAATGTGTTGGAAAAGAATTTTATTAAATCCGGTTCAATTGAAAAGGTACTAGAAATTAGACAAATATACGCACTATAAGTATATTATATATACACAGAGTTTCAATAAATATGAATTTAATATATTACAATAAATATGAAAAATTTCAGTAAATTTATACATTTTTAAATACTCCAAAAGTCTAACATATAATATCTACACTCATGCTTCTTACAGAAATGAACAATACAATAAATATTACAGGTAGTTGTTGGTGATAAAGAAACGGATGTAATGCCAGGATTTGTCTTATATATAACAACTAAGTTGCCAAACCCTGCATATTCACCTGAGATCAGTGCTAAAACGTCTATTATAGACTTCACTGTCACAATGCAAGGTCTTGAAGACCAACTTTTAGGTAAATAAAAAAAAATTTAAAAATGTAACAACAGTTAACAATTTGTATTATTTCAAGGTCGAGTTATACTGATGGAAAAATCCGACTTAGAAGCCGAACGAGTAGCCTTATTTGAATCAGTGATACAAAACCAGCGTTCAATGAAAGAATTTGAAAGCAATCTGCTGCACAAGTTATCATCTATCCAAGTAACATAGCATCTGACACCTTCATTACATTTATAGTTTTTTATTGAATTTTTATTTAGGGCTCATTGGTAGATGATGAAGATTTAATTAGTGTGCTTCAAGAAACCAAAGCTACCGCAGAAGCTGTGAATGCTAAACTTCAAGTTTCCGAACAGACAGAAATAAAAATTATGAAGGCTAGAGAAGAATTCCGTGCTGTTGCAGCTCGAGGGTCTATACTTTACTTTTTAATTGTTGAAATGAGCAATGTTAATGTTATGTACCAAAATTCACTTAAACAATTTTTAATGATATTTGACAACTCGATAAACAAATCAATAAAAAGCGCCATTACTGAAGAACGTATAATAAATATTTTACAATACCTGACCTATGAGGTATGGATGTTTACGATGAGAAGTTTGTATGAACGTCATAAACCATTATTCACGTTGATGTTAGCTATGAAAATTGATTGCCATAAAAATCGTATTACCCACGAGGAGTTTATGACATTTATTAAAGGTATTCCTTTTTAATGTTTTAAGACTATTATTTAATCATAATTTTTGCTTAAATAAATTTATAATTTCATACATTCAGAATATACAGTTAAACAATATTTATAGGTGGAGCATCATTAGATTTGAATGCAGTTGCTCCAAAACCTTTTCGATGGGTATTAGATATAACCTGGTTGAATTTGGTCGAACTTAACAAGTTATCAGTTTTTTCAAATCTTTTAAACAAAGTAAATCTGTTTTTTCTTTATATAGTAATGAAAACTGTTTTTATTTGTAATTATGTTATAAATATTTCAAGGTTTAAAACTTAAAATTCAAATTTTTTTTCATACTTATTATAAGTTTATTATTTATTTATTAAATAATACAGTTTCATAAAAATATCGTTTTGTACGCAAAATTGAAGTTGTTACACTTTTTGTTAATTAGGCTTTAAATTCATTTTCAGATTAAACAAAATGAAAAAGATTGGCGTATTTGGTATGAAAAAGAAAAACCAGAGGAAGAAGATATACCTTGTGGCTATAATAAATCTCTAGATGTTTTTCGTAAACTTTTATTGGTTAGGTCTTGGAGTCCAGATCGCACGTTATCGCAGTCACGGAAATATATAATGGGTAATGAGTAAGAGAGCAAATTAAGAGGAAAAGGTGAAAATAAATACACTATGCATTTAACAGATTCGTTAGGGCCAGAGTATGGCGAAGCGTGCATTTTAGATTTGGAAAAAACCTGGGAAGAATCGGAGCCTCAAACGCCACTCGTTTGTATTCTATCTATAGGTTCTGATCCGTCTCCTCAGATTACTGCTCTAGCTAAATCTAAAGACATCCGTAATGCATAACGCCATATTATAATAATATATATTTTAGATATTTACATGTGTGCACTTTCCTTTTAGAAATACGCTCAGTATCCATGGGTCAGGGTCAAGAAATACACGCTAGAAACATGATATCCGATTGCATAGCAAATGGCGGTTGGGTACTTTTACAAAATATGCATTTATCTTTACCATTTTGTACTGAAGCCATGGACGCTCTATCAGATTCAGAAGAGATACACAACACTTTTAGAATGTGGATAACAACCGAAGTGCATCCTCAATTTCCAATAGCACTACTCCAGGTTCCTATAATAATATTTCTTCAACAACTGTTCGAATTAGCATAGTAATATAATTTAACAATGTTTCACTAGATGGCAATTAAATTTACAAATGAGCCTCCTCAAGGGATTAGGGCGAGCATGAAAAGGACATATCAAAATATTAGTCAGGTATAGTACAGCATTATAAAGTATTGGTTTTTATTTTTATTTTTTACTAAACACAAACATATTATTACTATTATCTCATAGGATATGCTCGATTATTCAGCTCAACCACAATGGCCTATTTTACTGTACGCCGTAGGATTTCTTCATACGATCGTACAGGAGAGACGGAAGTTTGGACCACTGGGATGGAACATACCCTATGAGTTCAACCAAGCCGATTTCGCTGCTAGCGTACAGTTCGTACAAAATCACTTGGACGATATGGATCCTAAAAAAGTAGACATACTTAAATATAAATAAGAAACTTGATAAATACATGTTTTTAATGTTTATAGGGCGTTTCTTGGCCAACTATTTGTTACATGTTGGGTGAGGTACAGTACGGAGGAAGAGTGACTGATGATTTTGACAAAAGACTTTTAATCACATTTACTCAAGTAAAATGAATAATACCTTACATATGGATATCATGATAAAAAATTAACATACGTAAAGAGAAAAAATTATTTTTATTTCAAACTTACATTTTAATTGAATAAAAAATTGTTTTATGTTTGACTATTATGAGTACTTCCTTATTGTACGGCAAATCGCCATTATAATAATTACAATAAGAATAATCATATTATAAAGAACATGTACAAAAAAACGTATTTTTAAATTTTAGGTATGGTTTTGTGATGTATTGTTGAGGCCAGGGTTTGAGTTTTACAAAAATTATAAAGTTCCTGTAAATCGGAATATACAAGTACGTATTGACTATCGATTTGTAGTATTTTTAAGTTTTTGAAACTATTATTTAACTTATATAAAATCGTTTTCCTATATATACATAAAAGGGGTGTATCGATTATATAAACAGTCTACCGGTAACCGACTCGCCAGAAGTGTTTGGACTTCATTCGAATGCAGATATCACGTAAAAAATTATTAATTATTTATGTATTATACCTATGGAATATACAAATAGACAAATCGTCGTTCTAATAGCAAAACAATTATTATTTTTATGCAGACATCAAATAAATACAGCAAAGGGAATTCTCGATACTATTTTAAGTGTTCAACCCAAACAAGGTGGAAGTCAAGGAGGCGAGACCAGAGAGAGTGTTGTTTATCATTTAGCCGACGATATGTTGAAAAAGTTACCGAAGCAGTATAAGGACTTTGAGGTAAGTGCCATTACATAGATTTCCGATGCAACGCGTTCGAATAGATTTGTCATCGGTACAGTTTCATGCGCATGTGTAGGTCAAAGAATCATTGCAAAGAATGGGTGCCTTGTTACCAATGAACATATTTTTGCGACAAGAAATCGACCGGGTAAAACGAGTGATCGGAATCGTCCAGAAAACCCTTTGTGATCTAAAGTTAGCAATCGATGGCACGATCGTAATGAGCCAAGGTTTAAGAGAGAGTCTAGACGCGATGTACGATGCAAGAATACCGCAGAAGTGGCAAAAAGTAAACACTAAAATTATTTACACGCATTCGATTAATAGCATAAAGACGAGTATCCATACGGCACCAAGTAAACTAATATAATATAGACAACAGGTTACAACGATGGTGTGTATTTTAGGTGTCTTGGGAATCGGCTACTCTTGGATTTTGGTTCACCGAACTATTGGAACGAGACAATCAATTTAGAAAATGGATAAACAACGGTCGGCCGAATGTGTTTTGGATGACGGGTTTCTTCAATCCCCAAGGGTTTTTGACCGCCATGAGACAAGTATATATAACTTTTCCATACGTCGAAAACGATTTACCATTACGATTTTCAAAGTCTTCACAATAACTTATACTTGTGTACTTCGCTGGTTCCAGGAGGTGACTCGAGCGCATCGGGGCTGGGCTTTAGACTCGGTGGTACTTCAAAACTTGATCACGCGCCATAACAAAGAAGAGTTAAGTGATTCACCACCAGAGGGCGTGTACGTGTGCGGAATGTTCCTGGAGGGTGCTAGCTTGGACCGGAAAACGGGCAAGCTCGTAGAGAGCAAACCTAAGGTGTTGTACGAGCAGATGCCAGTCATTTATGTGTTTGCCATCAACACTACCGCAGGCAAGGATCCGAAACTCTATGAATGTCCGATCTATAGGAAACCGCAGCGGACGGATCTGAAATACGTGGGTTCGATCGATTTCGAAACGGACAACAATCCGAGACATTGGACGTTGAGAGGCGTCGCTCTATTGTGTGATATAAAATAATATGTCGCTGCTGTAGATTGTACGCATGAAACTGCGTTTTCGTTGTTTGACGCGAGTCGATAATAAATAAAATATATTGGCAAATTACTAAAGTTCATGCCTAATAATAATCTTAGCAATGATTATTATTTACGGTTTACATCATTACACTTAAGTTCTAATAAATTTCTCCATACATTGTATTAGAGCTTGGGTATGCACCGACAATATGATTTTCCGTCATTAGAGATCACCTTCAAATGAGTACAATGTAACGCGCACTATCAAATTTAGTGATATAGTGTTGAAGAAATTATTGATATTTGAAAATAATGAGACATACGTTACAGAAAAAAAAATTCAGTTGGAACACTTAAAACTTATTCATTTTTTGTTGTCAAATAATTATTTACAATAATCTGCATCGATGCTGGTCGACATTGTCCATTGCAGATGGAGAGTATGAAGAAATAAAGTGTTAACTGATAAAAATTTAAAAGTTATTTTAAACTATGCGAAGATGCTTGTAGTAATTTATGTTTAACACCTTTGGCTTATTAATTAAAATATATTAGTAAAAGGTTTAATTAATTTTAAAATAAATTTATATCTGTATTTACGTTTTCTTATATTCTTGTATTCATAAAAATTAAATTATAAATGATTGTCTGTAATTTTGTTATTATAAGTATTATTATTACTATTTTGGTTAGGGTAAATTGAAAGGTAGCTACTTATTTATAGATACTTTGTGTATTAACATAATGATTTTTGAGAAGCAAAATTCAAAATCCAAAAATAAATCAAAGCCCGTAAAAACTTAATAAGAATCTGAAAATCAGAGTTTATACAGCTAAAACATATTACAAATAATAAATTATACAATAAGTATTTAAAACTTATACCTAATATATGTTAATAATGTAAAAATAAATAAGTTTTTAAATGTGCCTAGAAATAGCATTGGAAGATATTATAAAGATGTGTCCAACGTAATTGTATTGATTGCGTTCAGTATTTTTCCCTCTTTCGAATTTTCCAATCGACAATAAAACTCAAGCTAACGACTTTGGCTAACTTCGAAGAGCCCATCTAACCGACCCCACCAGTATATATAATTACCTCGATATGCCATTATCGTTAATGAAGTTTTTTGTTTGAATATTAAAAGTCTACTGACGCGCGGCTTGAAAAGTATAAATTGGAATGTTATATACGTTTTTAACGGCACCTAAAAACTTTTTTTGTCTTACGGAGTTTCAAGTTTATGGCGTCGATGAGGCTTTATCACATTAATATTAGTTCACTTAATTACGGAGCATAAGATTAAAGGATTGAAAGTTTATAGATTGGCGGGTTTTGCAAACGTATTAAAATAAATGCAAATAGCTACGTAATTGTACGTTGGAACTATAAGTATATTATTAATATTCTATAGTCTTAAATGACAATTATTGTCTTTATTTTTGAATACAATTTCATCTAATTTTCGGAGTCGTAGCTAAGACATGTACCAATCTAAACTGTACTAAAACTATACTTACATTTTATCAAATTAATAATTTATTGATTATTTTTTATCTAACGACAATTTCTTGGAATGAATAATTTATTCAAACAATTGAAACATTCCCACCGCGGATAGTTATTCATAAAAGTTAAAGGATTATATAAATTTTATACTACAAGTGCTAAAATATATTTTCTAGATTTTAATTTAATAACATAAGCTTACAATCTATGTGAAGAAAATTGAATGCGCGACTTCAAGACCATCATAACAATTTTGTCCACACATTTATGGGCCAAAGATCCGTTTGTAATCTTATTTGATAGTTTGTTCTAAAACGTTTCCAAACAGTTATAGAGGTATTATATAATGAAGTCCGTAGTATTATCAACTGTCTTTAATAAGTATTTAATAAAAAAAATTATTTAAGAGCGTTTCTAATGCCAATTATTCATATAATTTATTATGTGAAAAAAATAATAAATATCCATTTCATAATTATAAAAACCAAAACGTATGCATGCGAGAAACTTGTCTATAGTTACCTATCTTAATTATTTAGAGATCTTATTTTTATTACTTTATTTTAGAGTATATGTTATACATTTGAACGTTAAATAAATACATTTTAGCTCCTACAAATAAAATAAAAATTTTACTTAATTATCCAAAATATAATTTGTTCATAAAATAACGTATTGAGTGCAATACAATTTTATCGTCCATCGCTGACAAAATGATTATACGACTAATATTGTTTGATCGTTGCCCAGTAACATGTCGAATTTAAAAAAAAAATATCATACCGATGTGTAATTTTAACGAACATTTCTCCGTACTCATGCAATTTGAAATAAGGCTTTTTGTTAAATATATTATATTATAACAGGTGAACAAATGTCGCCATTTATAATGTTTTTAAAACAAAAGAACCAAACAAGGTGTTGCACTGCACCACTGTGGTAGGGGCAGGGATGAAAGCCCTTTTGGGCGATATAACCTCGCAAATAGTCACGAAATAAACGTCCGACGATTAAGCGAAAGTTTTTTCGACCTCTTGAGTGTGGGTGTGGGGTGCGGAGAAAACGACGTACACATACACACACACACACACACACACACACACACACACACACACACACACATACACACACACATGCATGCGCGTGCCCACCCACTCACCCGCAACTTACATGTATAAATTCGCACAGGCTCCCGTTGTATATATATATAATGTGGTAATCTCGGAAACGTTGGCCGCGTCCGCTTAATGACCGTATCACTAGGGATGCGTTTAAGCACGGACGGCAACGGTTGCAGCGGCCGGCGGCGGGGTGGATTCCGATAAATCTACGGCGACGGCTCTCTCCCCTCCGGTCCCGCAAACATCGACAAACTACTCTACCGTCTATAATTCCGCTAGCGGCGGATGTCGGCTTATAATTAGTGGCTAAACCTACCCGTCCGCCAGCTCTCTTTGTGCGGGTCCGTCCCTCTAATTATTGTCGATTAATTACAATACATATTTATCCCCACCGCCTAACGACCGTTTAAATTGCGTTGTTTTTAACCCGGTGCGAGTTACAGTGTAGTAACGGTGGCATTGGTGGAATCAGCAACAGCTGTAGACTGGTCGGTGGTGGATAAAGGGGTAAGTCATCAATTTCTAACTTAACCCTCTATAGTGCCTTCGCTATATTACGTACGTGTGTATGCTCGCTAATTTGTTAACGACATTATCTTTTGTAAAGTACGAAACGAAAAAGTACACAGTATTTAAACTCTCGAAAACCGTCGTCTTCTGAGGATTATGCGCATTTGACCGCGTTTACAGATGAAGATAGAACACAATGAATATAATATTGTTAAAAGTATTTTTTTTTTTTCGAGATTAATTTTCACCAGATGAAAATACTATCGTGGATAATATTATATCTGGTACCTACACCGATAAGTCATTTTCAAATCACCGTAGCTAGAAATATACAAAATATTTGATAGCCTCAAATAATAATGTGAGAAATCAGCGTTTGAAAAAAAAAAAAAAACATTCATAAATCAATTATACTTAAATTATACTCACTGCATATAGTAGTTGATAATGATAAAAACGTTTCAAAATAAGTCTCAACGGTTGAACCATACAATGTAATAATCTTCCGTACGTTAGAAGTTCAGTGAAACCTACGTGATCAAATTCAGAAGACATAAAAGCATAAAACGATTAGACGAATCATAAACTTCTTCATTAAAATTGGTAACAATCTCTGGAACTCAAAGTAATATAAATCATCGATGGTTAGAAATGCTTTGAGTTTAATATTCGTCTAAATTTCACAATTTAAGTATTGTAGTATTCTATAAAGTTTTTATAGTATGGTCATTCTATAACACTTGATAAGAACAATATGACTGTGAAATTATCCTAAAACCGTGAAAAGAATAAAAAGTCATCAAAATCTACTTTCGATAACATTTAGAACTTTTAAAAATAATTGTGATTTTCTTTTTTTTTTACATATTAACATCTAATTACCACATATAGTAAATATATATAGTATATTATAGTATATATTAATATATTATGTATTATAGTAAATCATGTATGAATTGTGATCAATAAATAGTTTTCGACAAATATGTATAATAATTAAAATACATTAATTAGAACCATGCAACATGTAAATAATTTTAACATTGATATTTTTATTTGTAATTCTGTTGACTCTTTTAATATTTATCTTAATAACTTAATCACTTAACACTGTACATATTTTATTTGTAATTCATTGTTTCTATTTATATTAGTAATTTATCTCTTTGCATATTGTACCTCCACAATACTTTATGATACTTTGTTTTATAATTTAATAATAAATAAATAAATAAATAAATAAATAAATATAGATATAACACGTGTATCATGCGTGTGTTAAATAACCGCCAGAGTCCGCAAATTAAAATGATCCTATATAACATTCTCCTTGACATTTTTACTATTGTCCAGAAATTACTTTCGAAAATCTTATCAATCCAATAGCTCTATCACTCCTCTCTAAAATGAGTATAGGAACAAGATTATATTATTTACGTGAAATTTAATTCCATCCGGTACACGCGAGCCGTAACAGCTTCGTGATGGACTCAAAGGACCGCAACAGAAGCACTACGGCGGCGTGCCCGTTGTGTACGTGAAAGGACTCGGACCGCGACAATGCGTGGGAACCCGTAATAACTATTGCGTATAATAACGTACAATAAAAGGTCCTGTACGTCGTGAACCGGAGGGGGTATCGGTCTGAATAACTTGTAATTTTGTCGACAAGAAGTAATTATGGGCACAGAGTGCGTATAAACGGAAACTTCTCGTGTGTGTGCCTCACGGTTTATAATTAACCCGCCTAGGTCAGACCAAAAATTTGACACGACAAAGGATGCAAAGAGGGCGGTGACGAGGAAGTAGGGAGAGCAACGAAATTAAATACCCGAAGGCCGTTTAAAAGGCCTTTGCCAAAGTTACACTAGTCCGCATACTAGCGATATTGTTGTGTACACGGTAAATGTTCTCCTGAGCCAACGGTGCACGCGGTTATATACATATTTCACATAAATCCCAGTCGTCCATCTTTTGTTCAAACCTTTCGTATAACTTCTAATCAACAAACCCTCAAAGCGACAAGGCGTACACCCATGACCTCATCTTACTATACATATACTTACATAACAGTTCGATCGATTTTGATCATGCACCTTTACATGCACTTCAATAAGTTTTTTTAAACGTTTTACACTTTTATTAAATACTTTCATAATCCGCGAAATAACATACGAATAAAGAAAAAATAATGTATAACAATGGTGAAAAATATTTTATACTACCGGGTACTATAGGTTTCGATGATGACAAATAAATGAATTACCATTTATTAAATTTTGTTAAGCATTGAAAGAATAAAATTGGTTTATTGATTAATGTTAAATCATTATTTTATGAACTATATTATAGTATTAATTATTATTTATTTAATTTAAACCATGTTTATCAAAAAAAAAAAAAAAAAATTCAAAACATTTTAAAAAATTAAATAAAATACAAAACTTGTTATTTTTTAATAATGAAAAATTCTTATAGTATTTATTTTATAGTTGTTTAAATGATCAATTTGTATTTGCAAAGTATGTTAGGTATTTTTAATCATTTAAACATGAAACGATTTAAAATATTTGTATATCTACCTCCGGCAGTAATATTTAAGTAAGATGTATATTTGTGTAGGATGCTTATTAACATATTTCAATTAATATTGTATTTCATGTTAATTTCGGTCACCATGAATGCGAATTTGAAATTTATAAAAATATTCAAGATAAATAAATGTATTATTCTATTCGTACAATAAGAGAAAACATTTTTTTATATTTCTTTATCGAGATCCGAATTTAGAAATGTAAGCTGTTGCACTAATACGTAGGAATAAACAAATAATGTCATGATTCTACAGATAATATGTCATTATTTTACTTTTTTGTTTCTAACCAAATATATTCATTAGAATGTAACATGTTTTTAAAGGCCACGAAAAAGATTGACCTATGCAATTAAAATTGATAAAAGTGGTCAGTGGTCGATAATATATTCAATATTTGCTGGAGGTTTACAAACATTTGATAAGTAATTTTTTTAACGTTTTTACAGAATTCCAAAGTCATAAACGATTATCCGTTATTTTATCCGAATCGAGGAGGTGATTCTAAGTTGTTGGACATACTGTGTTTCAGTATTCAGATAAATTAAAGTATTATAGCGCCATTCATTATGTAAATCGGTAAATCTAAAAATAGTACATGTTGAATATTGTACAAAAGTAACCTGTTTAAATTAGCAAATTTAATGTACACTACAGTAGTACAGTTTTGTAGAATATATGGCCTATTATGTAGATATACATACGTAATGAATTATTTAAGATTTCATATATTATGCACAAAACGCATTTATTTTCAAACACATAATGTTTACCTGAAAATTTATAAAACCGGAAAATGTGCAATTTCTGTATTTAGCGATTAATGTGTATTATATGTGAAGTTCGTTGAATATGGTTCGACCGTATACATTTCAAACCGTAATAGACAAAACACAAAAAGATTTTCGAAAAACACTTTTCCCGGACATATTATTATACAAGGGTGGGTTAAGAGATGAAACAAGACATATACTATCCCAACGGGACAGTCTTCTATACTTAATCTTTTTGTATAAAATAGTAATTTTTCTATTAAAAAAAAATCTATCCCTGAGCATATAATATACCATCAGGCGTATCTATACGCGTACTCGCTTCATGTTTGGCACTACCGTGATATCATTACGAATATCACAGTTGTGGGACTTGACGCACAGTCGTGAATCATATTGTATGCATATTGTTACACTGCTTATGTTTCGTCGACCATGGAATGCGCATACATCACTTTCCAGCCGTATAATTGCAGAGAGTTTTTATACGAGAGCGGCAACGGGAGAAAAAAACGCAATGGTTGGAAGGATGGTGGAGTGGTGGCGGTGGGGACGCGACGAAGGAAAAAAAAACGCGAAAAAATCGCATTGCCCGCGGCTGGTAAAAAGTTTAAATAAATCCTAATTTACACCCCTCACCACCACAATGCTTTGTTTGAGGGATAATCCGCTGTTCGTCGCGCGGAAAGACTATTTTATCACTGCAGTGGCAGCCGTGGGTACCATGCAACTTCCATTCGATCGGCGTGTAATCCAAAATAACGATAGCCGCGAGTAAACATCGTTTGAAACGTACGTTTACTATATACAATGGGGTAGAGGGAGAATCGTCTCCGACGTATTTTTATTATTGTTATTACAATTATTACACAGCCATCCGTATCCACCAGGAAATGTGCAAATGGCTATATACCGACGGAAATATTGTAACAATTATTATTGTAAACACGTAGTTGACATTTATGAAACAAACTTCAGCATAACACAAAAGAAGAGGAGATTTAAGAAAAGTATGTAAAATGGTCTTTGATCAAAATAAAATGGCTGCCCTTGATCTCTGTTGACGGTGTTATATCGCTCAGACGACTTATGAATCATAAGTATACGAATATAGTATACTAATTTGTCATGTTACGTTATTAATATTAATATTTTTCAACTGAATATGTACAATAATAATTGTTACGACATTATCAGGATTTAATTTACCTAAAATACACATTTAGGCTAATAAAGAATAAGGGTATCTAATTCTTATAGAATTTTAGGTAGATCGTAGTGTTTTCAATGTCTGTGAACATTTCGTTATAGGAGACACTTTATGCGTAAAACCGTTAGGGGTTACAGTTATGCGAACGAACTCTCCATCGATGACGTCGGAAATAATCTCGAAAACTAAGGGTATTCAGGGCGCGTTTTCGTCAGTATAGGTATAGTTATTTTTTTTTATAGTTATTATATTGATAATTTGTGTCTACGTGACGGCGTTGTTGTCACCAAATAAATATATTTGTCTCGACGGACGGACTTTGTATACGTTAAAAATTTAAAATATCATATGAACTACACGCACTGCATCTTTTCGATTGCCAAACTACCCACAATACTATGCTTCGAATAATTATTTTCAATTTTCGTTGTTTACCGACCAAACGAACTTGTTGCCTGGATATACTTTGCATGCCTACATAATATATTAAAATCCCGCAGTCGTATACAACAGCTGTTCCGTAGAAACACACGTTCCGAAAATCGATAATAAGTCCACTCATAAACTTCCCTAAATCATTAAGTCGAAACAACTTGGTTCGTATGTTACAAAACGTTGAGTTTTCATTTCATAACTGACTTAGTGTGCTGATTTCATCCGTAACGGACGGACGCTATGGACGAATTCGCGGACATCAAAGAAGACGAAAACAAGAAAATCCTTCACACCTATCCGCTAGTACGAGTAAGTGTGTACATATGGTTAAAAAAAACTATGGTGTTTTCAGTTATTGGCATTAAGTTTGTGGTATATAAATGAAATGATGTATTACAATTCAATCTACGGGCGTAAAATGATCACTGCATGGAAAAATGACGTTGTCCAGGCTAAACGAAGTCATAGTTGGTAATTTTATTATGTTTGATTTTCTTATCGACGTACTTGTTTATATTATAGGTGTGCGATATGTCAGAAGAGATGAAAACCGAAACGATTGAAGTTATAATAACGGCCTGCGACAAATTCGGAACAGATTATTATGTAAGACTGAAACGATTTAATAAATTGTTCTATATTTATTAATAACGCGTTTTACGTTCCGAGCAAAACAAGAATTGCAGGTTTCCTAACGATTTTTTATTTTTATTCAATTCGCATCGACAGATTATATAATCTTCTGTAATCCCTAATGATGAATTAAAAAATAAAATGTGTAAAAAGATTTCCTTCAACATACGATAATAATGCGGCTAATGTTGATCGATAAAATAATACAACAATATGAACTTTTGAGTTGGTATTATAGATACAAATTTTTTATGTGCATGTAAATTAAGTTATATTTAATTTAAGATTAACTTTGAATAAGCAAAATATCTATTTATTTATTATTTTCTTTAATCAATATTTGTTTCAGTTTAAACCTGTGTCTAAACACGTTGTTGATTCTATACGCGTTAATGGTTTGTAACATTTTTCAGTAATCAAAATTGAAAACGTAATACACGGATATAAAATACATTATAAAACAATATAAAACGTTTGACGGATTTTGAAACTATAAAAAATGTGATCCTATAATTATTATAATAAAAAAAGTAAAAAACAAAAAATACCAGCCACAATTCATCAAAAAAAATAAATAGATCAGAAGACGTGACTTATATTATTCCCATCCTTTTTGTGGACATAATACCTATTATACATCATTATAAATGTATATGGTAGGATTTTTATTTCTATTATACGTTTAGCAGTTTTTTTTTGTTTTGTACCACACGGATTGTATATAAAAAAATTATACTTCACGATTATTGTTATGCTTATATTACTTTAAAAGTATGATTACAACTACTATGTCATGAATTGTGCACATTATTATTTGCGATTTTCACGAAATTATTTTCCACAGGCGTCGGCCAAGGCGATAAAGCAAATGCTGGACAAGAAATACGGACCGCCGTGGAATGCGGTGGTCGGAGAGGCGTTTGGCATACAGATGACGCATCAGTCCAGTACGCTAATGTACATGTTCTTCGGGGGTAACCAGGGGATTTGCGTTTGGAAAATTTGATCGCCTCCTGAACGATACCAATATATGTACATCCATATACAGTGTGTTTCACTCAAATGGTAACACGAAATATTTCCGTCCAGTGATCTTAGATTGAAATGGTGTTTTTTTCAGGGAGCTAGAGAATTTTAAAATACACATTCTGTGATATTTTTCAAATTTTTAATCATTTTATTGTGCGCATGCGCAATCAAAGTTGAATTTTTTTAAATGGCAACACCTATTTTTAATACCAGATTTCGATACAGATATTTTTTTGAAATAACTTTGATTTATAAACTTTCTTCTTATCTCAAAAATTGACTGATTTACAGCAATTTCTTTTTACCATAGCAGCTATTTCTGACAAAATATTAAATTAAAATGATAAAATACAGAAAATTGAAAAATGTAGCAAAAATCTATTTTGTTTAAATTTGAAATTACTGTAAGTCAGTCAATTTTTGAGATAGGAAAAAAGTTTATAAATCAAAGTTGCTTAAAAATAAATTTTAAATTCAAATCTGGTATTAAATATAGTTTTTGCCGTTTAAAAAAATCAAATTTGATTGCGCATGCGCACAATAAAAGGATTAAAATTTTAAAAATACCACAGAATGTTTATTTTAAAATTCTCTAGCTTCCAGAAAAAATCCCATTTCAATATAAAGTTACTGGACGGAAATATTTCGTGTTACCATTTTAGTGAAACACTGCACTGTAGGTATATGTACGACATAGTTCCGTGATAGAAGGCATACGTATCTATTGCTCATTGCAATATTTCATAAATACATAAAATATACATTAAATTAACTTAGGTTTTGTATACATATAAATAGGGACGTAGTCCATAAAGATAAGTTGCAAATTTATATTTTGCCACAGTTGAAAACCCATTGTTTCCCGATGAAGGCAATATGTCAAATTAAAACGTTTGTAATATACTAATATCGCAAACCCGTTGTGATTTAATTATTTTATTGTTGTAAAATACGAATTATTATGTATAATATGTAATAGAATTAATGATTATGATTTATATTATTTTATTTTATTTATTTCGAATCTTGTGATGAGTTCTTTTAAATATCACTGTTTTTTATTTTTGCTCTATGGATTTGATACGTTCCGATATTTGTGTGTTATGAGTGTTACGGCCTCGTTCGAAACCTTTCATAAATATCATAATATATTGTAGAATAAGTAAATAAGGTTTTAGAAAGAATTATTCAATAAAAAATATTATTTCCAACAATTAACGTTAAGCACACGAATGTATCAAAATTGCATACGTATAGCGCCGTCATTAAAATTTATTTTTATTTTGATATTCATCTATATAATCATTATAATCCATGTTATAAATTTAATCATATACTATGGTTAAACTTAAATTTAAGTCGTCAAAATATTTTTTAAAAAAATTTGAATGTAATTAATATTGATAAGTATATGTATATTTAATCTATAAAGTGTATTTTATTATACAATATACATGTATAACAAACGAGATGAAATAAAACAAATATTTAGATTTTTAAGATAAAATTGTTCCAAATAAATATATCTCTAATCAAAGCTCCTTCATTGACGAAAATACCAACTCTTCCAGCAAACAATGATCAGGGAATGAATCAAACGGATTTCTTAAATAGAAACATTTTAACCCTTTTAAGTTTCTCAATATTCCATTCAATACCTTTTTTTATCCTTTGTACTTCAATAAATTAACACTGTTTAATTTGTATTTTAACTGTCGAGATTAATAATACTTCTAAAAGTTTTAATTTAAAAAAAAAAAAACATTGTATTATTTTCCAAACAAATTTATAGCTAACAAATAAAAGAAAATAAACATTTAATTTAATGCTTTTTGATATCAATCCATTTTCTTGTCTCAAGTCTAGTGACATAATAACAGCGAGATAACAAAAATTATAAAATCGAGTGTTCCTGAATTCCTGCCAATTCACTACAACGTTGGTTACTTGAGTTGATGAAAACATACTAAAAACAAAATCCCATGGTAGTCAGTAGTATATTTATAGTTATACGTATAAACGCGAGAATGAACGAAGAACACAAAACGATGCCGTCGTCGGAGGGAGAAGAAGAAGGTTTTCACAGGCGAAACGCAATAATAATAATAATAATAATTAGGAGTTAAAAGATTTGCACCCGAGCTATGCATTATAATTATCGCACTACACTTGATTAATAGGTACGCGCGTCTCGTAATTATACATATAAGTTATGCGCAGGATAATAACAGTAATAGAAGCGTAATAAGGCACTCTATGTATAAATTCTGCTGGTAGTGGTGCACACAACACATACATTATACTTATACAGAATGAACAAAATAAGAGATGATAACCGTCCACTTCTTTAACCAATGAGCGACGAGGAGAATATTTTTTTACGTATATTTATCATATATTATTTATTTATTATATTTTTCATTTTGTACTTGTTAGATCATATTTTACACGTTCCAACGTGGTGTAGTATTGTAGTGCATCCTGATTCAGAAAACGTATATCGGAACCATTTTTTAAAGTCATATTGTCACGTATATAATTTAGCCTACTATCGGAACTTAGGGGTACGATTTTTTTAGGATTTCTATAACCCTTCTCTTTCTGGTCAATTTAATTTTACGTTGAGTGAATTTATTTAGTATTGGGAGAGAATATTTTTATTTACCTTTTACTTCACTATATCATTTGGCAGCCATTGCACACATTGGGCAAATTATCGTGTATATAATATAATATAGTGGTATAACGAATAACGGTGTGTAGTTTTCTTATCGTTACATTAAAACTAAAATGTGATTATAAATCTACATGATGGCTGTACAATGATTGGTGTGCATGTGAATATGCGGTACCAAAGATTAACTTTTTTATGGCTAATTCTCAGTATGGGTATTTAGTTTTCCGTTTTGACTTATTAATAAGTACATAATATAGTTACATTTTCTCCATTTTTAGTACAATTTGCCTGCAGTGTGCTGAATCGATCTTCCTATGCACTACGTACCTAGTAAAATACCTATCCAACGTTTTAACATTAAATAATAAATATATAATAGGCAATGGAATAATTATATAACATTGATTTGAAGTTTTAATTGCATTCGTGGAATACGACAAAATTCTATTGAATTTCAAGATAATATTTCCTAATAAGTCGAATTTATCAAGTAAGTTCCAATTTTTTGCAAGTGCAAGAACTGTATGAACTAGAAAAGATTAAGAATCGCTGTCCGATACAATCATACCGTGATGCAGTAAAGCGAGAAACCATTGTTTATTTGCAGGTCCACTCTATATGTATACGTTGAAACACAATAGCGTCGCATAAAACGTAGTATACGCAAATGTGCATATTTAGACGTGGAGGGAAGAGCGTCCGTGTACGATAATTATTGCCCGCTCGAAGGTGGCGCGTTCCTTTTACCCACGCACTTTTCGTCCACCCGTCGCAACCGTGCAACTATATGTATCCTCGCGTATATTATTATAATAATAATCGTAATTCGTCGTAATTTCCCGTCGAGAGTTTCGCACTCACATCCCTCACGACCGCCGCCGCCGCCGCCGCCGCCGCCACCCGGAGTTTATGGCCCAAGTTTTGACCGGCTGGCGCATCGCCGCCGCCGCCAAAGTGTCCGTACGGCAATTAATTCGATGAATAACGACCGCTCGGTTCTGTACGTACAGCCCGAGACCTTTCCGTGCACACACGCGTACATTATACTGCGATTAATACTATTATACTGTTATGATACCGAGTATCACCATCCGGCGCACACCCGGTGCGTGGAACCCACACTTGTCACGGCAGTACGTCGCACCTAAAACTAAACGAAACCAGTCGGTCATCGAATGAACACTTGATGTGTAGTTGGGAATTTTAGAATCATTTTCAGTATTATCCGGAAACATTCTTAGTCCACAATAGCCACATATTAATAAATATATCATTTGAAGTATACGTCTAAAAGTTAATAACATTGAAAACATAAATAATTTCCTCATAAATTTCTTTCTCCCATATTCCACTAACTTAATAGCCGTATGCTTCCAAAACCAAAATGTTGGGATTGCACTTATAGGTTCGAATATATAAAAAAAAAATATTATATAGTCAAGTTTAATCTCGTATTTATTAACCATAAAATGTTCATAAACACACCATACGAATTTTAATCAGTGACAAACATCGAAATATGATAAATCTGGTTTTGAATAACAAGAATTACTTGAGTTTGTCCGGGAGATGTTTTACAATCCCAAATTAGAGCAATTAAAATGTCAAAGTATAAAAAAGAAATTTAAGAAGAAAAATTAAATTAAATTAATATATTTTATTGTTATTTCATAATACTATATTAGTTTGAATATACTTCAAATAATAATTATTAAAATCAACATATATTAAATATTACCTATATAAGATTTCCTAGGTAACTAAAAAGCAAAATAAATACGCTCAGAGCTCAATATAAATGTGTCTATACCCTCAAAAATTCGATTTTCAAAAAATCTCTTCTTATTAAACATAGAATATTAGAGAAACCATTAAATTAAATTTCAAATTGTATTGGTTTGTTGTGTCTATAGCAGAAATGGCAGTATTGAATATTTCTCGGAATACATGGTTAAGCAAACCAGCCTTATTCATATAGAAATATAATTGCAAATATAACAATGATTTATCAATTTTATCATTTGTACCCTTGGCAAGAATCATAATCCATATGAATCATATATTTATGATCAATATTATTTGTTAAACCTATTTTATATGCATTTCACATTCTAAACATTCTTAAACAAACTTTAAATCACGTATACTCCTAAGGTTTAAAATAAATATATATATATTTTTTTTAAATCTTAAACTCATATTTATATTAAAATATGAAAACATATGTATGATTTATTTTAGTTGTAAACACAAATAAAATTAACCAGAAATTTGTATATAGTATCATAAAAATATAAAATAATTATGTATAAAGTATTTGGAATCAATCAAGAGCAATGCAATTAAGAATACAATTTTAAGATTTAAGAATAAAAAAAGTGACAAACTAATATTCGCCATTTTTTTACTGTCGGTGGAAGTTTCCCGGGTCTCAAATACAAAAAGTATTAGCAAATCATATTCAAAAGTCATAAATCACGTAGACTTGTATATAAAGAAGAAGTATTTATTAATGAATTGATGAAAAAAAAAAGAAATCTACGTTTAGTATTATAAATCAAAACATTTAACATATAATTTTATTTTGTATTAATATTTATTAATAACTTAAAAAAAATAGAAAAACTTACTTACGTTTTAGAAAATTTGAACCACTCCACTCCCCATGTGGAAAGAAATTGAAAATAATGTTATATAGCATTAGGCTATAAGAAATTTTGAGTGCATCGTGCTCAAAAATTGGTCAAGGATATTATATGAAATTACATTATTATAAAATACTCATTTGTGTTTACTGCTCGTTTCGAAAAATATTTAAGTTGAACGTTTCCTAACGTATATTTTATGAAGAAAAAAAAATCGTCCGTATTATACAAGAATAGGCCACGGTCTAAAGCTATTGGACCGTACTGTAAAACTATTATGGAATAAACGAACTAGAAATATGGGTAGAGTACTAGTGTCCTTTTATCACTTCAAGTCATCTAGGTACTTTCGAGTTTTAGTAGATAAAACAGTCGCATTTATAACTTCACTCAGTAGTTAACTATATTGATAACTTATTTGATAAGTTATAAGTCTATAATATCCAACGTTATTCCATTTACGAATCGACTTTTAATAATTTCGGTAATATCTTGCGCAAAACCATGTATATATATATATACATATATATATATATGTTACACCATAGTTCTTGGAATTTTCGGTTGAATTCATGTGTGCTTGTATGGGAGGAGATACCGTTGACATTTCGGGGAAAAACGCGAGTACTTGAAATCATTATTAAAATCATTATTATTATTATTATTATTATTATTATTATTACAATAATTATTCTCTTGTTGCGATTGTTTTAGAGTCGAAAACATGATGTATATATTATATGAATAATAGATCGTCGCGTGAACTATCATGTACGCTTTACGTCAAGCGATAATAATGGAAACGGGTAAGTAGATAGCACGGGTGTGCTCGTGCGCGGGTGTGCGCGAGCGCGGGCACTACGTGTTGGAGATATTTTCGGGTACGAGGGGGGTTTGGGCGGGTGTAAAGGAGGTGCCCCGAAACTCGGGTACTGGGTGAAAACTCGCCTCTCGGGGACCGGCGGATGTGGGTCACCCGTCGGATGACAATCCGCGGCGTCGCGCCCGCACGTGGGCCCGGCAGGCGGAGCGTAAGCGCTCGTGATAGCGCCCGCGGTAGTCGCGCCGCTGAGTCACGCCCACTGAAGGCTGCGGGCCGAGACGAAAAGTCCGCAATCCGAAGCAGCCGGCGACAGTGACTGCCGACACGCTGCTCGAACGGCACGTGGTCACCCATTCCGCAGACGCAAACACACCCGCCCGACTAGGCACACGAACCATTCGTACACGCGCACAACACTATAGTAAGCTCGTACACGTACACACGCACACGAATTAGCCCTTTCACGTACATATAAACGCGCACGAGCAAGCTCATCTTACGACGGTACGCACCCGGGACCCGAAGAAGAGCGGTAATCATCGCCTGTGACCATCGTCAAAGCCGAAACAAGGTGAGATCATCATCATATTATTATAAGATATTGTCGAAAACGCGATCGTTATAATATTATTTTTGTATTTTTTCGTCTACTTGTTTCGATGTGTATATGCACTATGCGCGATCTTGAACTGCTATCAATTGCAAAGTACGCGCTTTCTATAAGTCAAGGTATTTGTAAAATATCTTATCACACGATCATATCGCTTCGTCTATATACAGTGTGATATCCCGATAGAAATATTGTCTCCGTAGATATTGATTTATTTGTTTTTAATAGAAGGGGATCGCACAAAACACTATTATAGTCAAATTTTATTAAATTTTATCCGATATGGGAAAATAATTTTTAAAAATGTTCTTCGATAGGCACAACAACAGTAGTTATTACCCATGAAAATCTCAAAAGCATGCCAATTGTGAATCGAATAATTTCTTTCAAAATTATATAACTATCAATGTTTATGGGAAAGGGAATGAGTTAGTATAATGTTGTATCCACTATCCTGTGACTGTTAGTTCATGCTTAAATAATAAAATATCTTCATTCATGCTTAATAGAACAACTTTTTCATCGATAATATAACACAGTTAATTTGTCATTTATTATTCAGATAGTACCTTTAGTAAATCTATAAATATTTAAAAACAAAAAAAAAGAACTTTTTTTAAAAAAAAAAATACATTTATCCCATACGATTACGTATGTATAATACAAGTATATATATTATACCTTAACAGTTAACAATAAATGTCAATTATTTCTATAATTGGCTCATTGGCCCGAACTGGTGGACTTTATTCCAAATTTTTCCAATAAAACTGTTGTATTTTATCCAGTCTAATTACACAAGTTTATTTTAATATTAATACCTATAGCTGTACTAACTCTGCATCTTTTCAAATATATTGTCGTATACGCCGATTGGATCGATGTATCGACATACACAAAAGAAATTTTATCAACACTTAAAAGAGCATAAACTCCCTATAATGATCGAGTCACACGATCATCATAAGAGTCCTTTATTTTCTTTTGTCTTCTGTCTTTATATTCTACATACAATATGCAAACTTACTGACTAAGATGATTTTTAAATATTATTACATTTTAAATATACGTAAACTTACTGACTAGGATAATTCTAACACTATTAAATTTCTAGTGTACATCCTGTTGGACGATAGTTCCCACGACCTAACTATAATTTGTTCAGCGCTATTTTAGGGCTGATTTGTTAAAATTGCCTAATACTACAATATAAGGATGAATATGTTGCACGCCTGTTACCGCAGGTTTTTCCGGTGGTACTACATCATCGTTTATTGTTTTAAATTGCTTTTATATTACTCGGTCTTGATCTGTTTTTCTAATATACGGGTCCTGATATAAATTCAGAAAAATAACTATTTTCATATCAAAATAGATTAAAACTATATATTGGTACACAAATGCTCAACTTCAAATCAAAAACATTATAAAAATGTCCCGAATATTAGGTACGTGCAATCAGATTGAAATATTATCATAATCTTGTATAATAATATAGTCAGTACAAATTATATCATAGGTATTGGTGTAATTATAGTTGATAATGTATCAAATAACAGTTCAGATTTTAATTAAATTTTGATTATAGTAGTTATATGTTTCCGCAGATAAAATATCAGATTAAAATTGTAAAATATTTTTAACTTATACAGTTTTTAATTAGTATTTAAAAAAACAACAGTTGTAATGTATTGCAATAATAACCCAAACGGTAATCATGGCGTTTATTTAAGTATAAATAAAAAATGCGAGGAAAAAAGGAAACTCAAATACGAATTTATAAACTTGTGAAACTATGATACAATCCGTTACCGCCCAAAAGGCGTTTTACGGACCGCCTTTTTTCTCAATTTATATAAATAGTTACTTTGAAATTTTATGAGACCAATAGACTGACAGGAAATTGGCATTATTAAAAAAGCATAAAATATTTAACATATATTTCATTAACCATACCGATGGATTAATACTCACTATTAAAAATTGGTAAACATTTTATGATGAATAATATTTTCTTCCATCCAAAAAATAAAATTACATAATTACATAATTACACCACGTAGAATCCAATTCGTTGAGTAATATAATTAGTTTTTTCTGTTTAATGGAATTTATCACAACAAATTTACAAATTATCCTTGTTTAAAAATTTAATGTATTATATTATAGTTTAATGTATTATGTCTAAAGAGATTAGAATCGTGACTTCATTTAATAAATTATAAAATAATATGGATCACTTTTTTACTTAGACCACCAAATCTATAAGAACTATGTGAGATATAATATTTGTAAATTTCTCAATCATGATATTTATGTTTAACTAAAATAACTAATATATATATATCCCTTTTATTGAATTATTATACAAATAACGGTGTGTAATTGTCTTTAAAATGAATAACGTAGAATTACATTAATATAAGATTTTTTCCGCTGTGAAGCGTAAATTTTAAATTAATTATATTATTATATTGATCAAGAATTAACTCAACTTAATTTATGATTCATTTTTTAAACTATAATTATATTAATATATCGGCTCTAAACTTTAACACTAAATTTAACCAGTTTGAAGAAAATTATGATTTCGCTTACATTATAGAAGATTAACACATTTTTTAATTTCGCATTAATAATTAAGCTGAATAATGATATTTCATTTTTAATTTAAATGATATATTAAAAAAGCAGAAACATCCGTAATTGTCGAAGAAATAATCGTATAACTTTAACAAATGCTTAATACGATTATTCTTCATAGGTGAATTATTTGTGTTATCCAATTTACATTAAGATGCAAAATTTAAAACATTTTTATCATCTTTGTAATAGTATAATAATATTATTTCAGATTTCTTACAAACTTCCGTAATGAAATCAAATAAAATAGAGAAAATTTTCATATTTTTTACTCCATTATCATACTTATATATTATAAACTTATCATTTATCACTGTAAAGATTATTTTTATTTCGGTTTTTTATGATTATTATTAGAAATTACTAACAAATTATCTATGAAGATAAAATTTATTCATGCCTAAGATATTAAGCTTTATAGAGATAAATTCGATAAGTAATACCCACTGCAGGTATGTTGATAAAACAAAACATTTTTGTAAGTAGTATAGTTTAATGTCAACTAATAGTTGAAGTATGTTAATTGTATAACATATATTTATCATTTAGGAATATATTGAACTTATTATAGTGACTTCATTCACATTAAAATTAATCATAGCAGTACCATTTGAATGATTTAACGTCAAATCGAGCACCAAGTGTAAATGCTATTTGTTGATTTTAATTGTCTAGGATTTTCTTTCTTTTAGAGATACTTCAAAAGCATTTTAATTATTTTATGCAAAGCATACTTATAACAGAGGATAATTTTAAAAATTAATACACAAAAATAAACTTAACTAGTGGTTTTAACATAAATATCACGGGTAAAGTACGGTAATCGTATAATGTGAATACTTCTATGCCTATCGGATAAAGTACAATAATTTTAAACTTCGGCAAGTGCTAACTACTGTACTATTGGTTTTCTTGTTCACTTTTCGGTTTATCTTAGTATTTATTATATAGTTTATTAAAATGATAAAATTGTTGCGATTAAACAATTTTTTTTTTGATTAATATAATTCGATTTTTTTCCACTTTATAAATTGTCCACAGTAGTATAGCAACAGCACACTGGATAATATATACATTGTTCATACTTAAAGTGGATAATATATACGTTCATTACCTAGGTAATATGTACACTACCTATTTTTGTACTCTACCCCTAACATAATATATACACAATGTAAAAATTTTTTATTATTAGGGAAAATATAAACATTAATTGTTGCTTGAAATTGAATGTTCATTTGTTTTACACTAATAAAGAGATTCAATCAACGATTCTGGTCCGATTATCGCATATATAATTCTGTGGTTAGTTATATTACTTCAATATAATTTAATCCGGTAATTTTTATGTATTTTAAAACAGAAGATAAGATTTTATACGTATGCCACCATGTCATAATAAATACTCCTAAGTAAGTATACGGTAATTAATTTCAGAATGAAAAAATATTGTCTATAGTATCTATATAAAAGCCCTCATGCCAACTGCAGCATTTTTACTCACGGGAGGGTTTTCAATTTCAACGTTTCCGACAACAGGAACCGTGCCCGTCTATTTTGATTTTAGTCGCGTTTTTTACTCGCCTAAGACATTGCAGCTCTTTTTCCCGGATACAATTTAATCTACATCTGGAAATAGTAGCGGAGGGGGAAAAGGATTTTTCCTGAGGCAAAAAAAAGGGCAACTCGTGGCAAAAAATTACTGTTGCGTTAAAATCGGTCAGGAAGAAAAAACTACTGTCAACGGCGGCTAGTGTATTGCGGGCCGTATATACAGATATGGCGGTGGCATTGCTGCAGTGATGAGGATTAAGCATTTCCGTTTGCGATTTTTAATACATTTTTTTATTCATTTTTTTCGCTATCAACAACAAAAACAACAACTCTCAACCCTCCCGGCCGGTGGCAGTGGTGCCAGGAAAAAAAACACCCGGCGGTTAAAAGAACCTAATTGACCGATCAACGGTGTTAACAACAAGTTTTAACGGCATCCACGAGAGAGTAAAATCTTTTTCTAAAACGCATGATATCGCTTTTTGCGACCAAACTCTGTGAACCATAATATTTATAAACGTCGGGAAACGACGTATACGAAGCCGCTTTACGTCAGTTTCTCGTGATTAGTATGTATTATCCGTGTGGGGTATTATGTTTCATGGGAGGTTTAGTCATAATGTTTTTAAGAACGCCTCATAAATCAAGATTAATCGCAGTATACGGCTTATTTATACAATTTAATTCTGGAAATATGTACCGTAATAATATATGACGCGCAGTAGTATACTATAGTATCACTATTGTTCATTTACGACGTGATAATGTTCACGGTTTCAATTGGAAAATTACTTTACAATTTTATGGCAGTTTGTCGAATGACTTTTAGTTGAACGCTTAGAATTATAAAGTTAATCTTATGACGGTTTCTTTGGAAATTAAATTTTATGTTTTTTTTGTCAATTACTAATATGAATCATAATATGCATTTATCGTAAGAGAATGTTATATCATTGAACTACGTTAGAGTCAAACAACAAAAAAGCAATTCAAAACATAAGGGCAATTATTTTTTGCATCAATATTGATTATCATTAAATTAATAGCTATTTTATTAACCTTGTATATACTAGTACTTTTATAACCAACCCTCACAATTTAATAATAATTACCAAGATACACAGTTCTGTGATTAGTAACGAGATGATTTTCGAAAAAATAAAATTTATATAAAGCACTTTTAGCATAATTATAGATATATAGATTATAATTATTATACTTCAATCACTTTATGACGTATTGTTTTTCTTTAAGATTATGTTAAAGACTGGAAAACCAAACGTATCCTACAAATATAATCCATCTATTTATCCATCTACGCTCTCAGAATTTGAACAACGATTGTGATTGATAATTACAAATATTATATTGTTACACCGTATAATATAGTACATGGTGTTTGAAATGCATTAAAAACGACAACGGATGGGAGTAGTCGTTCGACGCAATATTCTTTTTCGCCCTTTATATTTAAATAACCCGATCGCATGTCTCTCGGGATTAGTCAATGATAACGAAGACGCGTAAGTCCAATATATACGTCTAGCAATATAAATAAATATATTATGTATACGCGTATACATATAGCGTGTTCCAGAGTCTTAATGAAGGCGCTTTAATTGCTGATTTTTATCGTTAGGACAATCGCATAAACGGGTGAATCCCAACCCTTTCGCGTTTAATAAAACGCATCGGGCAACGGGAGAAACAAGGGAAAAAAATTAAATATAAAGTCAACCCTTTTATATGCGCAACTATTTCGGTCGTGGTTTCTACACACACACACACGCACACACACGGACGTTGTAGTATTGTACAACACACACTACTACACGTAATGCGTATTATAACACAACAGTGCCGAAGCCGAACCTCCTATATAACGCGAACGTTTCCAGGCCATTTAACTCACGCGCGTGATATTGTAATTTTCACACGATACCCGGTTATGCGGTTACATCGGTGCGGTAGTGCGACGCCGGTTAAAAATCGAGCAGCTGACAAAAGGCCCCACGGCGGCGTTTTCGTACATAACACATATTATTGTACCCAACGATTGCCGTCGCAGTCACCACATCGTGTTCAGCCTACATCCGAAAACGCTCTGTTATATGCGCTTGTAAACATTCGCAGTAAAGTTCTAATCTGATGCGACCAAAGTCTCGGCGCGCTGTTTAAAGAAAACCGCTATATGGACCGCGGTGCAGAAGTTTTAGCGTCCCCAAAGGAGACTGTCTCGCGGTAGCGGTTGTGCCGCGATTGTTCTTCGTATAACAATGTATATATTATAGAAGACGCGCGTAAACCGCTAACGGCGGTAATAAGTATAATATTAACTATCTCGAGTACTGCAACGGTCTAAACGTTATAACCGCGTTCATATAATGCGCACTTCGGGTGGTCTGCCGCGGTGGTGCAGCATCACGCGATGTTTCAAAGTTGTGAACTATTATATTATGCGGATTACCAATTGCGATTAATATATAATAAAAGTTCATGACCGTTTACGTTGGTGTATGAAAATACGTTTTTTCTACAGCGAATGCGTACACCTAAATATGGAATATGGATACATATCTACTTGCGTTCAAGCCCTACCTCTGGAAGTTTTATATTTTAAGATATGTGTAATTTCGGGATATTTCGGTATTTGGTAGTTTAAAATGTAGTGTCAAAGCCTAAATCATTAATGACGGGAATTCCTACTTGCGTACAACATTTATGAATCCATGTTAAATCTGGAGGTTTCAACTTTAAAAAGAATCAGATGGGCATCGCTCTGCTGTACAGTAGGGGGTGGAGTGTACTTCGTTCATAGGATAGGTCATTACAATGGATTTGTTAAATTTTAATACAATGATATGTATAATTGTATATGAATTACGATTCTGAACGGAGATGATATGTTAGTCTAAAATGGGTATATAATAATACAGTATTTTATATTTAAATTGAAATATAATGCAATAGTATGCAATTTCGTAAAAATTTAAATTTCAAACGGTCATAAAATTTTTTTCTTAAAGTCCAGTAGAAATTTGTTATAGTTATTTGAAGAGTAACTTATGGATAACTTTGTGTTGAAATTTTGAACCTTAAGTATAAATAGACACACAAAAAAACACACATCATTGTAAAACCAATAAATTCCATCACTCCTCCGTTCAGAATCTAAAATCATATTGAAAATGCATCAACCAACACCAAATATAATACACAGTTTTTTTCAAAGACATAATATAAAAGACAGTATTTCGGTTTATTGGAATTTACTTGATTATATAGAGCCAGTGGGGGAGTATTATACTAAACTATTAATGATGTAAATAATTCATAATTAAATGTAACTCGTAATGTTCTTTTTAAAAAAAATTTACGTTTTGAATATAATTTTATAAATATACTGATTTTCTTAAGTCCTCTTCAAATTTTTTTCTGGCTTGGGCATACACATAACACACGATTGAGGCATTGAAGCGTTTACAAAACTTAAAAGGGTTGTTTATTATTAAATATATATATAGTCATTCAAAAATCATTGAATTAAAGTGATAAATTTAATAACACTATATACAATATGCCGACATTGTCGCTCTGATGATTAAACAACGTTTTGAATGTGATACCCGATATAATAATATGGAAGTGGAAAAAAAAAATCTATTGTTATGCGCGAACTGAATCGAAATAACCTCTGCACTCGCATAAAGCAGCATGTAGTGCATTGATGGTGATATTTATAGATATGCATAAACATTATTATATATAATACAAGTGTGCTGCATATATATATATATATATAATATTATATGTTAATCTTTTGAAGTTGGTTATATCGATTTAATTGTTAGGCCGCGCGGCTCGAGCGTTGAATTAACGCGAAAATAACATAATATACGATATATTATAACCCAATATATTACATAGGTATACCTACTATTAATGTTATTATCGTATAATATTATGTAATATAGCTTCCGAGTATCAAAAACTGCATTGCACATCCACGAACGCGCACGAGGATTACAGATTAAAAGTCCAGTATACCGATAATGAGTTCAAACGCATCCCCTCGACGCCACTTGATACATCATAACAATAATAATAATAATAATATTTCAGGTACCGGCGAGAGATTTAACAACAAAACGAATATCTGCAGGATTATAATATGTAGCTTTTTCATCCCACTTGCCCGGCAACAGCTGCATTGCACACACACATTTCAATATTATTGTATACACACGTGGTACAAAACCTAGAATTATTATTGTTCCGATCGTGTACATCATTTCCCGATAAACCCGTGTATCCGATATAAATGACCTGCTCCAGCACCCCTCGCGGTAATAAAGTATGAAAACGAACAGTCACTGTTATTAATATATACCAGCGTGCGTGACGATCTCGGCGCAGTGCTCACGGAAGGCAGCTGCTGCTGCATGTAGTGTGTAGACATAATATTTTCAGTGTACGCTACAGTCTATACACGCGCATCGTGAACTGATGATGAAATAATAACAGTTATTATTTACAGTTAAGCGGTCCAGTACGATAAGAATGGCGGGATATTTCATCCATCATAAACTGGGGGAGAATTAATAAAAATAGGCAAAATATTTCTGTAAATTCGATTATTATTTGATTTGAGACAACTTGTTATAATATTAAACACTTGATAAAAAAAAAAAACTTGAATAATCCATAACATAATTTACCGGTGAAGTTTTTTCAACTTATGTAATAATATAAGATCCAATTACCTACCTATTTAATGTATTATAATATGCAGGGCTTAAAATCAATTGCTATATCGACTTTAAATATTAGTAAAAATTGTTAAAAATCTTTTAAAATAGGTAAGTATTATAAAGTAATATCAAAAACGAAAATTTTTTTAACGCTATTCAAAATTTAAATTTAAATTTAAACAAAATTAATTACCAAAATTAACTAAAAAATAATATTTATTTTTATACTTTGTGTTAATAATTACCTAAATGTTAATAAGTTTAAATAACTCTATATCGACTTTATCAGTTATAATCCACTGATCTGCACCATATATTATCGCGTCGTGATGTCACGGTATGGTTAATATATTATTATACATAGTTATTATCATTGTCGACATTCCATACGATAATGGTATACGTTAATTATTAATTTTTCCCTCCCCCTTGGACACCCGATCATAATTTATTTATGTATATTATTATATTGGTTCTGTGTATAGAGCTATTTTAAATTATTTCTATTTTTTGTTTAAATTATATATAAAATATTTAACACCTATCACCAATCAAAAATTAATTAAATCTATGTAATATTATTTATTAAAACCACAATATAAAAATTAACGATTAGCGATATTAAAATTGAAATATAGACTGAATAATTATATTTTGATTACAAGCCTCGATTATATGTTATTCTATAAAACCACGTTATTGTTGTTAATCTTTATATTGTAGTCATAAAATTCAAGATTGATAAGTAACTTGAGAATATTGCGCTAAGCGAACCACAGTTCAACACCACTCTTAGTTGGGATTTAGTGTGTACTTAGTTGGGCATGAGATTTCCTCAAACCGGTGTAGAATCCTGTTGTAAAATTTCTACGTTTGATACTCGTGAACGTATATTCAAAATGTAACAAAATAATTAAATAATTATCACAACTTTGTCTTGAAAACGTTTTATATTATTGTTTTATATTGTGTTGGTTACTTAATTATTAAGAGATTTTTTTCCCCCTTTCGCAAACCGTCGTCGCTTTAATTTCTTGACGGATATAATCCTGCATATTGTACGCAGTTCAACATATTTTTTACGTTACCATCCCTTCCGTTCGTCTTCACCGCAGTCAATTGGTCACACTCCGTTGCCCCACCGTATACACACAAATAGACATAAAAACATACATACACACACACACACACACACACACACACACACACACACACACACATACACACACATACCTTGTAACATGTAGGTTTAATACAATAATAATATACATATGTGTGAACATCGGAAACGAAACAATACGGAGACGGGGACACGTATAACGCTCGTATGAGACGCGTTAGTGGTGCGAACCGGCAGTCATGGCATTGTGTGTGCGCACACACCGATTGAACACGTCGCGTTCGAGAGCCATGGTACACATTTACAAATAGAATACTATACAGTTATAAATACGTATCATGCGAGGAGGGTGACGCCCCAAAGGAGTATAGTGCGCCTGGACCATAACTCATATGGTGATTTATCGGACGTTTCAACGATGCGCTTTACGCGTGATACGCAATGATATGACGCGATATTCCGATTTTCATGAACACCTTCGACGATTCGCACGCGTGTATGCGTATACATTGAAATCACGGTACGACACATGATTATGAATAATTATGATAATAATATTAAACCGTTGTACGAGGCGCGTCAGGAGAAGCCGGTCGGGGACATTGGTGGAGACGTCGTCGCGACATATCGGGTTCAGGCGACGTCGACGTCATTATCAAGGAGGGATGGATCGTGAAGTCTATAGGCGGAACTACGTAGGGCATGCGGTATACGCATGAATTCGTACGCCCCGAACGCTGAGAAAAAACCCAAGGCGCAAACTATATATTATAAGTACTCCGGATCATCGACGACGTGGTTTTGCATATATTATGTATCGCTACTACTTTGGAAAAAACAAACATCATGTTTCGATAAACTCTGTGACATCTTAGTCGTATATAATGCTTTACTTTAAATACAAATTTGATAGGAATATGCACTTGTAGTGGAGACGGCGGTGGCGTATTTTACAAAAAAGTTGTATTGCTGACCATTAATATATGTTTCGATCATCAATATGTACTATTTAGAGCATAAATCAATACGATTAATATTATTTTGAAATAGTATAAGATCTAATATAACAATGAAAAAAAAAAGTATTCTGCAAATCTTATCAGGTTGGGCTTTTATTATTTTACATTGTATATAAACTATAAAATAGAAAACACTGATATTCGAGATCGAGGAGGGAACGTGATAAGTAACTATTGTGAAATTATGTTATTTGAAAATACTATTAGGTACGTTTTGAAGGAAGGTCTGTTTCCACCCGTACGATGTAGACTTCTGCAGGAAACTGAAAGCAGTACATGGGATGCACGTGTGACCGAACTGCGTTTTGGCACGGTCCTATAGAATAATATATTATATGGAATAGCACATACGTATAAATTTAATACGTAATACAAACACTATTTTATTTAGTTCCTCCAGATTTTTCGCTAAGTTCATCCCGTTCAAATTGTATATACCAACGTAAACGTACGGTTCGCATTGCGGAGACGCTACAATTTATTGAACATTTGTACTCTGCACACCATTTATATTGAACCTATATAATGCACATATATATATGTTTATAATATATAGTTAGTATATATTTTATATTGGTAGGACATGGTAACCGGGTATATACATATTATGTGACCCCCTACGCGTACGAGTTGCTCGAGTTGGGGCGACTGACTCGCGTGCAGTCACAGGTGCTGTAAACTACAGGGACGTACATTATTACTATCGCGACATCCAACCATTCACCCCCGATGACGACGACCCTTCGCGCACTATTCATTATATTGTTTCCCGATACATTATATGGCTATAGATTGTAATTCAAATCTCGTACATCGGTTCTCCCTCCACCTACACACACACCCGCCAGCACACACTCAATATTAATATAACGATGTATATATTATTATAATATTATAATAGATCGTACTATACTTTACGCCCGATGTTTGTTACGTGTAGGATATCCTATAATACGCTATCTTGTTTGAACTGTTGGCTCGACCCGAGGGTGACATTTGTGAAACACGCGTGTGACTACCTATGTACATAAAATGATGAAAGAACATATATATATATATATATATATATATATATATATATTATAGGTACGTCATGTAGCACACATTTACTAGACAAAAACGTGGAATGAAAAATAAAATATATATACGCCAACGCGCGTGCGATGCTCTCGCCCTCTCTCTCGCGTTCACCCCCTTTCGACCGACTCAACGCGCGGGGCGAGATATTATATCGTCTTGGCACGTCTGCGGTGATGTAGTCGGACCAACCATTATTACTATTATCATTATAATACACCCGGTGTAAAGCCATAATATATATATACACACCGAGTAGTATAATATACCGACCGAATGCGTGAATAAAATTTACCATGCTGTTATTGGTAGGTACCGATGCGAACAATATTTTACAAAAGGAACGTAGTTAGACCTTTTTTTTCTCGCGTATAACACCGGCGATAAGACTGACACGAGGACCTGGCGCTACTGCAGGTATAAAAGTATATTCATAAACACTACATTATTATTACATTGTATTATATTAGTTATTTAACGTGTCCATATTATTACGACCATTGCAGGCGTGTTATTTTACATTTATTCCGTATTTTATACGGAATATATTTATATAAAAGATTTTATTTTTATTTTTATATTTAATTCCGCAGTGATTGCGCGTTTACGTTAGTGTTGTGAATATTATTGTTACCTATGATATTATTTTGATGGAAAAATAAATGTGACACATTCAGTGAACTTGATAACGTTAAACAAATAAGCGATAATGCATCTGAAGCAAATTATACGGCTTTATCTCTTCATTCACAGTGTGCTCTCTATCGTTATTTTTTATGATTTTCAATTTTCCAGCTAAATAACAGTAGAAAGGGTGAAATTGAACTTATCTGTGTACATATTTTAATTTAAAAATGAATACAAAAAATAAAAGAAAAAAAAACGTTTTTATTCAACCTATACAATTTCTATCCCGATAAAACCGTACAGGAACACAGAACAGAGCGGGAGAGGGAGTGAGATAGAACGAGTGAGAGGAAGTTCGATGGAAGGGGATGAATATGATGCGGAGCCGGGTTGTATCTAATTTGAAAATGAAAACGTAGCGCATAATCCTTGGTGACCGATACGGGCGAGTTTAATTTGTATTTAGGCTCTCGATGGAGGGTGTTAATAGAGAGGTCGTTATCTGTTGTATGGTCCTTTCCCCCTACCCACTCTCTCCAGCTCTCTCCTTTCCGTGTTCTCCGTCCGGACCGCCCCACTCCATCCCGCTTTGTTGACAATGCCCCGGACTTCTCGCGCTGTAACCGTTAGATAACGCAGGGAATGGAAAAGCCAGACTGCGCTAATTACACCGTCGCTACCCTCACTGGCCCGTCCCCGGCTCCGGACCGTATCCCGATATCCTCGGCCGTTTAGTGGCGGATGGCGGTGGTGACAATTTTATTCTCTATCTCTCTCTTTATCATTCTCTCGTTGCTCTGTTGCTCTTATACTATCTCTTGCTCTTTATCTTACGCCAATATTCCACTACTCCGATTGTATAACTGTATTATATTATGATCGGGTATGCTGCGCACCCACATTCCTGGCAACCATTAAATCGCTTCGCTAACTGTGTAAAAGTTTAGATTGGACCGGAGATTGTGAATAAGAACGCATTTATGACATTAAGGATCCGAGTGTGTGCCGAGATAAATTCTCATAGTTCGCACATGCAGTTTTTTTTTGGGTACAACAAAATATGTGCACGCAGTAATATACAAATAAAAGTATTTTACATGAAAAATCTTGGAATACGACCGATATTATTATTTAATAGTTTAACACCAACAGTTTTTCGCATTTATTTGAAGATAATATTTTTTTAATTAAAGAAAACATTTGTGGTCTACATAACTCATAATTGGTATTATTTTATAATCGTTTTTTGTACAAAAATTTTAAATTTCTGTTAAAAAAAATTCTTTTTAGTTAAAATTTTAAGAAACATCTATGATTTTCTCAGTTATTTTTTTTGGTCCTAAATTATTTTTGTATTATTTTATGGGTACTTATTATATTATTTTATAAGTACTTTTTTTTACTGAAATATTTCTGGAAAGCTCATCATAACATTTTTCCAGTTGAAAAATATTATTTAAAAATAATCAGATTTAATGAATAAATAGTTAATAAAAATTTACTAATGTACAGCTATATCCAATGAGTTTAATATAAAATAACTTTTTTCTAGTCAATATAGAATAAAACTCGATGTTATTTCGATCTTTCGATAAATATTTTTTAAGCCTGAATGACTATTATTGAGCTTTAACCAATTCTTTAGCTAATTCTGTAATCACAGCAGGTCTTTACATAATAGATCTTCAATACATCATAATACGATGTTGGCGTAACAAATTCCAAATTCTAATGAATATAAATATACATGTGGAAATGCTAACGGGAAAATGCGGATCATACCCAGGGAATTATAAAATGTAGTTTATCGGCAAGTTTGCGGCCGTCAGGTTCGAATTCCCACAAAGTGAAGGACCCTCCTTATCCTAATATCTTATGGTATTATTATAGAGGACAGTGAACGAGGCACTTCAATTAAGAACGTCTCGCACCCTCTTGAACTTACCTAGGGCTAAGGCGTTGGTAGTGAAGGGAAAGTGGTATACATTGACTAAATACTGTGTTGGGAAACTCAGCGTGAGAGTAGTGTGAAGTTTTCTTCGGATCTAGGGATTATTCAAAGTACAGAGTCGTGTCTGGCCATCCAACTTCTTGGCAAGTTTTATCCCATCCTCCCCTTTCAACCTAATATCCTTAACTCCGTATAGTATAATAAGCTGTTCTTATAACTTCTGTATATACGCATAACGGCAATTGTTTCCGTCGGACAACTAATATTGTTCACGGAAATGTGTTTGAAAACATTGGCGAAATAAATATTATTAAAGATTGTGGTTTTCACTGTTTCACAAAATGTGTATTTTACATTTCACGCGTACCTAATACCTACACGTCATGTTTTCTGTGCTATGTGTACAGATTAACGCGTGTTTTTGATCTGTGGGGAAAAAAAACAATATAATATGTGGTTATTTTAACCAACAGACTTTTATCAAACCAATCAGTGTTCCAGCAGCGTAGACATATGGTTCTAATGCCTCGAAAGTGTTTTTGGTTTCCCATATAAATGGGCGTCATCGCAAATCCCACATTTTCAAACCGCGGACAATCCAAACTTGTCCCGTCTACCCCGTGGCGTTGTAAGTTTATTATATCACATCTTAGTTGTTTAATACTTTTGTTTCTAAACATATTTTATCGTTTACTTCCCTAACTCATGATATTTATGTTATATAAGAGTATAATACATAAAGAGTATAAACATTAAACAACATAAAACGATTTTGACTAGCTCGTATAATTTTACCCACGTATATAATATGCGTCAATCGCCATTAAATTTAATATATATCTTCCGTAAATATATTATGTAATATATATAATAAACGTATTTTAGATACATGTCTATTGCAGACCGTCTAATTGGAATTTCTTATTTATATATATATATAGACATGATAATATATAAACATCGATACATTTTAATCTGTTTGTTTACCTCTAATACAGTAAAATTTATGAACAACAACTTTTTACGTCTTATATGCAATGAAAAGATTTGCGTATCCCTAAGAATCGGATTTGTTACAGTTTGAATGTTATTTTTGCGTGTACATAATAAATATTAATTAGTATTATGCTCGCAGTTGATGAAAGGAAAATAGAAAATTATGTTTTTTGGTTGATCGACAAAAACGTATGTTATGAGTACATTTAATTAACATTTTTCGCTTGCAAAAGTTCTATATAACTTACCACACCGAATGATAATAATTATTGCCAAAGTTTTTCCGCTGAAGGTATAAAAAAAACCAGGGTATTTTTTATTAAAAAATATAAAATACTTCAAGTTAACTATCCGGAAAATGTTTTCATTTTAAATCATTACCGTCGGGACATGCCAATGTTTCCCCCCGCTATCGTTCACGTTGTTTGCCTGGTCGTGGATCCACATGAGATGCTGGCATTAAAGGGACGCCGAGGGTTCTGCCCAAGGATGAGTAATTAAGCTGCTCATTTAGGGGAGGTAGAACGAGAGGATATGTGCACACGTATGCCATACGAGAGAAAGGGTTATAGGGTTTGGACAAGTGAGGGAGTGTCGGAAAAAAAAATACACATATAACAATATTAAAAGCTTCAATTACGCATTATGGGGCGAAAAAAAACCTTCTGGGTTGAAAACCTCGTGCCTTGAATATGAATCTTCCCGTGCTTGATTTATTCCAACTAGGTGCAATGTCATTCAAGATACAGTTTTATGTAAATCCCGGTTAAACGGGGAAAAAAATTAAAATAATACCAAAACTAAATAATATTTTACGCAGTACCAGGGCTGTTTTATCCCTCCGTTACATTTATTTTATATTTTTTGTACAACCGATTGTTGTTTAAAGTATATAGGGTTTAGTTCTAGAGTGCGACTGGCCGTTCTCAGTTTTGGGGATTAAATATCAACGAAACCTCATGCGGATTACAAAAAAAGAACGCTTTATTTTTTATTTATTTTTTTTATAAAAATGTAAAGGTTACTCTTGCGGGCCAAAAAAATGTATTGTTCGTACGCTTTGTTATTTCTTTCATTCAATAATAAATGTTTTTATATTTTATTTTATTATCCCAAAATGTTATTTATACAAAATACCATAACTCGCGTGTACGTCGGTGATATGATATTATTTTAAACTGCGTAATAAAATGTTTAAATGTTTTCACAGTAAAATACGCGTACGTGCGTTTAAAATACAAACCTTATACCAAGAATTTATACGTAATAAATTAAAAAACTAACTAATTGTATTATTTTTAGGGCTTAACCAGTATTTTTATTATGTAATTTGTAATCCAATTTTTTTTTTTCTTTTTATTTTTTACAAAAAGAACATATTATGCATTTTACAATATCATACGTATATAATATCTTCACAAACTATACTTTCGCGGTTTCGTTACTACAATTCGTGAATTCCTATTGCTAGAACAACATTTTTCTTTCCACACCCTACAATAATACGTCCTGCACACGATAACCCTATGACAATATCGTTTAATATTCGTCATTGTTTCGCGCATACATTAACGCTGGGCAACGTACGTTTTTCCCCTCGGCAAAAGACTAAAATGAACAATCTCATCATTGTGATGCGCTTATACGGGACAATCTCAATCCCAGAATCTTAATTTACGATACATTGAAGCCCTATAGCTGCTATATATATATATATATATATATATATACTGTATGTAGTCGCATCGCAATGTTTCGCATTCGTCGTTCTCGCGGGCGCGTTAAGTCCCCGAGCATTCATCACGAGCCGCCACCGCCGCCGTCGTAACCGCGATAATCGTTTCTATGAATAAATTAAAACATCCGCAACCCTGACGCGTATTATATGATTGTCCGCGGTGGCATATTAATAAGTGTAGTCTGGGAAAGACGTGTGGTGTGTGTACGCGTACCACTTGGGTGTGATTCCACGAGGGAAACCGAGATAGAAGTTGCGCGTATATACAACCCAATCGTTTCCTATACGCGTTATATAAATATACGCGGTTGAAGCCGAAAGACCCTCCTCAGACGGTGTTCGCGGTCTGCTACTATTTATACGGTGGCGGCTGGGCGGTGGCACACAGATCATGTATTATTAATGGGCAGAGGTAAGGTGTAGGACGGACTGCAGGAACGGTGGAGAATATAAGTCACTATATGTACAGTATATACCACCACCGTAGACGCACGGATTACGCTTATACATCTATACCTAATATATATATATATATATATGGTTTCGGGCGTCCGATGGTTTTTATGAAAAATGCATTCGACCCCTGTATACATACAGAAGTGATATAATATAAATAAACGTATTATTTACGGAACCCCAACGCGCGCTGAGGCAAAAAAAATGTGATAAACAGGATAATACAGAAAAATCACAGGAATATAAATGCGGATTAACCCGGAAAGGGCTGCTCGAGTTCTTGACATTTTTTATGGAATTTTTTTTCTTCTACGTACAAAATGTTTTTCTTGGAGTATATATGACATAACATTTATTTTATTTTTCAAAGCTACTATCATAGTAAACTTTTCTCACTCCCGAATATAGGATTTTTATTTTTATTTCTGATTATCTATTAATAAAATAAATGGTTAATAAGTATTAGAATATTAGTAATTATTATTTCTACGATTTGAATACCTTATATGTTATTTTTTTTTTTTTAATTTAGAACTTTTAGTACCAACTATTATAGTTCAACAATTACAGATTGATACATGGTAATATATACCTTATTTGTTATATACCTAATATATTATATTATATTATATTATATTATATTATATTATTTTATAGCGTGTGTGATTGTTATAAACTTATAACTTATAAGTTTAAATTTTTATAAGACTACCTATATCACTATTTGAAATAAGGCAGAAATGGTATAATGAATTACATCTGGTGAAAACGCGTAATATTATTGTTATTTACATAACGAGCATTTTCGTTCAAAAAAAAAAAAAAAACGTTATCTCACATGTATACCTACACGCGCACTGCTACATTTATTTGATCACACTACAGAACCCTATAATAGATAAAATATAATATAGGTACCTACAACTATACCGATAAATGTTTCGAGAGATATTATGAGAAAAGAAAGAAAACTCCGTGATTTACATCATATCCGGTTTCCGGTTCGGCCGGACGCGTGTGCCCGTGACTTTTATATGTGCGCTCCTGGGTATCGCCACCTGCATCGCGCACAGCTCATAAATCAGCGGTCGGAACAAAGCTCGATTATTGTCACTAGAGAAATCCCCGGACAACATGGGGAAAGGGTCATGCAAATTTGGCAACAGCAACCGACTGTATACACAGCACTTCCGTGCGCACAGATAACGCGCGCGCCTATTCCCGGACACCCATAAACCCGCGAAAATTAATACATTTAAACTTTCGCAAAGGGTGCGGGCAGGATGAATGGCCATAAAAAAAAAAAACAAAAATACCCCATTTGGTCAGTTTGCATTCAGCCGCAAATCTCAGCCCGCGCGTCTATCTAAACAAGTTATCTTGGTCGTATATTTTCTTGGGGTCTGACAAAAAGACGTCCGGCAAAATCGAATTACTTATGATTTATATTCACGTTTTTATACCGGACTTTTATGCAGGCGACGACGGGGGAGTAAAATTGATTTTCTATAAAAGTCAATTCCTATATGATCTAGGGTGTATATACTAATACATGTAATCGATTTTATAGGAGTATTGAACCAATAACTAATGTTAACATTATTGTACAACGCATATGCGATATACTATTACCTACAATATATCACAAAATTAACATGACTTATTTTCTACTCGATAGCAATGATCACTAATCGCATTTAATTATTTGATTTCTGGTTTGTACAAGAATAAATAGTATTAAAACTATAGTAGGATGTAGGTATTTATTTTTTGCACAAAAATAAACTTATAATGTTCTGTGGTCTAAACAATTCAGTCAAGTCTACCGGAAGAATATGCGGTGGTCGGTGAGCATGGGTGGATGGTATACTCGTATACGTGTACAATAATTCGTTGGATTAACATTATACTTGGGAATGATTAAACTTTTTTTATACTCTAAATGACCGGGAATATAACATTTTTCCTTAGATCACCAATTTAAAATAAAACTTAACGACGAAATTGTATTATTTAGTTCTTTGAATTAATTGAATATGTTAAACGTACGTGATATTTATGTTATAATAAAATTAAAACGTAGATGTAATTTATAATGAATTTATTATATTTAATAATATTAAAATAAATTTTTAATTACATTAAAATAAATAATAATAAAAGTAATGAACCAAATAATATAACACATTACTAAAATGTTGTATAAACGGTGAAGTAATGATAAAATCGATTGAAAATACCAAAAACACAATAAAAACTTTAAAAGTACCAAGATAACACGTTTTTCGAATAGTTTTAATACATTTAATGTGATACAACATTATTGTATACGTACTACGTAAACCATAAACGAAAAATAAAAATAAATGTTAATGTCCTAAAAAAAAGTTAAAAATAAAAGTAAATCACAATCAAGCTCTGTGGTAGTATACTATTTCAAAAACACATTTTTAGCTGGGGAAGCGATGATGCTGTAAGACGTTCTAAAAAAAAACATAGCAACCCGCAACTTCCACGAGCCCTACGCACAGTTGTAACTCGCAAACGGAACGACTACTGTGACTTTTGATTATTCCGGCGCGCGCACGCGATATTATATTCTTCTTCTTCTTGGCTTTACAATTCTTTAAGAATTTTGGTCGCCACCATTACCGTTCTCCAATAATCACGATCCTGGGCTCTATCTTCCCAATTTGTCACTTCAAGTGTTTCTAAGTCCTTCCTTATTCCATCCATCCATCGCTTTCTAGACCTTCCTCTTGGTCTTCTCCCCGTCGGTTGCCATTCGATTGCTGCTCTTGTATTAGTGGTTTCTGTTTTTCGCATGGTATGACCAAACCATTTGAGTCTTTGACACTTAATGTGACTTGTTAATAATGGAACGTCAGTGATTTCTCTTAGTACAGTATTTTTTCTTCTGCACCATCTGTTTAGCTCATTATCAAACACTGGGCCACAAATCTTCCTCAGTATTTTATTTTCAAAAACGAGCAGCTTTTTTTCTAATCGTATAGTAGTGGGCCATATTTCACATCAATAAGTTACCATTGATCTTATTATGGTCATCTGTACAGCCTGATCTTAGTTCTTCTGGAAAATAATTTTGATTTAAAGAATTTATTTAATGCGAAATAAGCCCTCTCTGCTTTATAATAATGTTATGTACACACACACACACAATATAATCGACAGACTGCACCGGGTGGTTGCACGGCAAAATGTCTAGAAAACGTCACCGCTCGGCGAAGACGCTAACTCGATATGTACGAATAACGCGACCGCAACCCACACGCGTCCGACTTAATCCGCGCCGATTCATCGGGTACTCGTGCAGAATAATTTAATCTCCCTGTACACGGTATATCTGTCTTCTCCACATACACATACACGTACAAGCCAGTGAATTCGATACGAATATAATATAATATAATATAATATTATGTGTGTGCATGCGCGTGTGTTATGTAAACGTATCCGTGTAGTCACGGCGAATCACGTATTTACGAGCGCTTGCGTTATTGTAGATTTTAGATTTGAACGGCGTTGGAGGCTGCAGCGGTGGTGGAGCGCGGTGCTGCGGCGTGTCCCGGGCTCTAAATATAACATTAATTAAACGAATTTACGCAATAATTCAAGTGCGACTGACAGTTCACTAATAGTGCCGGGGACTCGATATATTATATGCGCACGACCGTATTATGTACACAAATATATACACATAGGAACGACGACGACGACGACGACGAATACGCTATAGGCCACGTTTCCCCTTCGTTCTGCGATAGCTACCCTACACATCCCGCCGCCACAAGTCAAAACTTAACCGGCACAAAAATGTACACACACACACACACACACACACATACACACACACACACACACGCACGCATGCACACACACACACGCACACGCACGCATGCACACACGCACACACACACACACACACACACACACACACACACACACACACACACACACACACACACACACACACACACACACACACACACACACACACACACACACACACACACACACAAACACACACAC